>JAZHYW010018935.1:0-118443 GCA_037355805.1 Ixodes ricinus | reverse complement strand
AGCAATAGCTTCGTTCGGTTACGTACTCTACGTTAGGGAGAAGGCGAAAGCCAGCCCTTTCTTTGAATGGGTCAAATCTTCTTGAGCTTCGGGACACAAAAAAATGCCCCGATTTTGCGGCGGTAATCCCGCAGCCACTCGGAGCTCTCTTGCGTCGTGCCTGTTCGCTCCCCGCTTCATGTAGCGTTGTTGCAGAGGGGGGGGGGGGGAAATTTTAGGTGGTTTCGGACTCTCCCAACCCATTTTCCTCCCCCTCCCTTTCCCATCCCACACATGCTTCCCCCTCTTTGCAAATATCAGCTGATCTTCCAACATCTTATCTCTTTTGTGCAGGAATGTTTGTTGATAGGCAAAACAACCACTAAAATTCAAAAGTAATTTGTAATCTGAGTCGAAGTTACTCAGAAAAAGTAATTAAAGTAAACTACTAGTTACCAAGTAAAATGTACTTGAAAGTTACGTAAACTACTCAGAAAAGTAGTTAAACTACAGTAACTTGAGTAGAGTAGTTGAACTACCGTACAAGTCTGGTTGAGGGGTGCCCGAAATGCCAATATTTATCTTTTTTTTTTTTTTTTTGCGCAACAACTAGGACGCGCAGGCGAAATCGGTTTTCTGTTCTTTACTTCAGAAGTGTCAGAGGGCAACTTCCACAAGTCTTTGACCGAAGTCCGGAAATCATTGCACCCTCACTTTTTATAATGCATTAAATGCATTATGGGGAATTTGTGTGTCACGTGACGTGTGTATTCCGGCTACATTTAGCGGGGAAACTAAATGGATGTATAGGCCACGTGCCATCGGGTCACGTGGCGTCGATTTCCCCGCTAAATTTAGCGGGAAACTGGATTGGCGTCTAGGTCAAAAAGACGCGAATTTTCCCTCTAAATTTAACGGGTAACTGAATTGGTGTATAGGTCACGTGACGTGAATTTCCCGCCGAATTTAGCGGGGAAACTGAATTGATGTTTTGGCCATGAGACGTGAATCTTTCCGCTAAATTTAGCGGGGAAACTGAGTTGACATGTAGGTCACGTGCCGTCAGTTTTCCCCAAGGTGTACAAGTCACGTGACGTCAGGTGACGCCACTTTCTCCGCTAAATTTGGCGGAAAACACACGATCGGACGGACGGACGAAGGTTTGGGACTGGGAGGTATACCGTTAAATGGCATTTCAAGCTTTAATACTATATGTTACACAGCGTTCGTGAAGTCTTCGTGTTGGGCAAAAGGGCCAAAGAGCTCCGTGATGACTCGTATGACGTTTATCTGACTCTTGTTAGGTCGATCTGAATGGTTCCAAAAATTGTAATAAGAAAAAAAATAAACAAAAAAAATCCTACCGCTGGACGTTGAAACCGGAAACTTGGTCCATGTTGGCGCCTGGAGCTGGAGTCGGGTCAAGAACCCGGCCTAATTGAGTGGTCTTGAATTTCCTTCGAGTTCCAGTGTCCCCAAACGATCACAATCTTTATCAGCGTGGAAGGCATCTAAGGGCGAGTTCGCGAGGATTCTCAAGAACATTTTGAACTTGCGCAAAAAGGGTGAATAGATGCGTTTGTGCGATATTGAAAGGGTGTACGCTGATTGCTTCGGCAAAGTAATCGAAGGAGCTTTGATTATGCACAAATCACACCGATCATTATCAAGGAACGCAGCTCTCCGACCTCATCAAAAGCGAAGAGAGCAGAAAATTTCAAAATTACGAAAGCACAAACAAACAAACGAGCAAACGAAGAAAAACGTTTCCAATTTAAATAATGACTCCGAATTAACGAGTCGACAATTCCAAGTTTAGAGTGGAAAGAAGAATGATAATAAGAAAATCAATACTCATCGAGTATCATTACCACAAAGTGGATAACGCTGCAAAACGAAATCCCCGAAACTGCGAGGAATAGATAGATGCCAGTGCACACTTAGAGCATATCCGCTATCGTTCTCCTTTTAGTAAAAGAACTAAAACCAATATTTTCCTGCGCGTTTCCCTTATATAAATATATATACTTTGTTTTGTGCGCCATTCCCTTATCGACTCCTTCCAGTATCGAGGGACCGATTTGCGCAGACTGAGTTCTGCAGGAGACCCGCGTCCACCCTTTATACTTCGTTCAGCCTCTAAGCTGACAGTACTGTAAAAGCTACGCGCTCTCCCGACCAATCATACGTGTTGTTGTTGTTTTTCTTTTCACCACGTGATCACGGGCTCCTTCCGCCCACACCAACACACCCCAGAATGATCAAGGCCTGCGACCGTCCTCCTGCGACCGACTCCATCGAAACGTCATCAGGGTCGGACGGCGCCAGTTCGGCAATTGGACCCGAGCCCGATGCCGAGCTTCCTCCGACGCGCTGATTGGATACGAGGCACAGCCGAGCACTGACGCACCACTCGTGTCCAATCATGTCTCTTCGCTCGATCTCAATGTGATGACGTCAAAATTCTAGTGCACACAAAAAAGGAAGTTTCGCGCATTACTCGTGCGCTGCGCGAAGTAGTGCTTAGAAGATTTGGCTGTCGAACGAAGAAACGACGGTTTTGGACGTTTGAAACGTTCGGATACAGTAACATAAAGCTAATCTATAGATACGCCTGCATACATCTTAATCTTAGTTCAACGAAGGAAGGGGAGAAATTAGTAACGTTCCGCGAAGGGGGGGGGGGACTACTTTTACTTTGGTTCTTGAGGAGAGCGCGGGATCACGTGATGAAAGGGAGGCGGCTGATTGGTCCGCGGCGAGCCCGTAGCTTCCGCCGCAGTGTCTTGCTCGGCGCTCTAAGCCGTTGGTGTATTTCTCGTTCTCCCAAGTTTGCCGTTTTGGGAGAAGCAGTCTCGGCGGGCGGAACCCGCGCGCGGAGGCCGTGGCAGCTGTTGCGAAAAAGAAAAGCAGACGGCGGATGGCGAAGGGGGCACCGCCCCTCGATTTTTTCTCCACTCCCCGGGCTCCAAAATTCAAAACAGCAGCTTGTGACACAGCGCGTCCACCACCGGTCCCGGCATGAGTTCTTGGGAGGAAGAAACGCCCCCACACGCAGAGGGGGCAGAGTTGGTGAACTTTAATGGCGGCGAGAGGATGACACCATCATCGTGCGCCGAAACAAAAGCCGCGTCCCGTTCACCTCACGTCACGTCGCGCGTGCTACAACTTCCACTCCATTAGCGAGGGACGAACCTACGCTCTGTCCTCAACGTTAGATCTGTCCTCGATACTATATCTCTCCATAACGTTATATCTCATTTAAAAAAAAAAAATCACACCTGAGCAAAAAAAAAAAAAGAAGAAATACGCCAAAAAGGATATTCTTTGCGTGATGCACGTTAAAAACACACGGTTAGCAGCCGTATTGCACTGGTCGAGTTTGTCATCCTAAACCAGTGTCGCCATATCATAAAGACAGACCGACCTCTTGCTGTCCTAGCACTCGACGTATAAAACGCTTTGTTTACAATCTTTTTTTTTGTGTGTGTTCTCTTGCTCTATGACAAGTTTATGTTGCCGACTCCATAGAGCAGGGGTCTCAAACACTCGGCACGCGAGTCTCTGCGACGCGGCCCAGAAGCACCCGCTGCTGCTGCGGCCCCCGCCTCGAACGCCACGTGCGCAAGAAATAATAGTTTTATATCGTCGATTCGTTTCCACTGGAAAAGGAGCTCTGCTCATATAACGTGTACACGCATGTTAAACTATTCTGTTGTGTTTTTGGACCAAGAATTGCTCCGCCTAAATATTTGATTTCTCAGCCCTTTCTCATGTAAATCAACTACTATTCGCGACTCCAGCGAAATCGACGCCGCGTAGCGGCGACGCCGAGAAGCTCAGAGAGGAGGTCGTTTCGACTCTGTCGTCTGCTATCGCTGCTTGGTTCTCGTATAGGCAGCATAGAAACAAACATCGTTCCCAGTAATTATTTTTATGCTTCCGCCGTGTCATTCCTACGCACTGACTAGAAGAAGGTTTCTACCTTCGAAAAATCGCTTTGCTTTCATATGTAACACCGATTTTACGCTGCAGTGCAAGACATTTATGGTGGTCCGCGTGTTGAACGACGAAAACGACCTCCTCTCGTCCGCCATTTTGCCTGACCGGCGCGCCCCTCTATAGTTCGCTGGAGTCGCGAATAGGCTTCAAGTGCGAGCTCTTTGCTCCAGAAGGCATCGCTGCTCGTACCCATTCTCGCTCAGCAAGAGCAACTGCCAAAGATAAATCTGTGAGCTCGAGCTTCTAGCTGTCCGACAATACCTGTAAAAATTAAAGTATTTTCTTATGCTGCTGCTGTAAAAATCGCCAGGAAAGCAAAAACTACTGTAGAAGAGACATTTTTTCCTATATGCTTGTTGAGCCTAGTGAATTGTGCGCAATGACGGTGGGGTTTCTGTCCTTCTACTGAAAACTGCCAGTACGTTGGTGTGTGGGTGTGTTAAATCTTTTTATAACATCAGGCGGAGGGCAAGCACAAGGTCCATTGTCTAGACTCTAGAAAACCTCGGTGGTTGTCACTTCGCGGTCGGCTGTTGTGCAACGCTGAAACACCTCTGCTGTTTGAACAAAATGTGCCCCCCCCCCGAAAAGGGTCAAGAGGGGGGGGGTCCTTTTGACCCTTTCCCGGGAGTGTGAGCTATCTGCCCCCCCCCCCCCCCCCCGGCTCGAATGAGTATGACAGCCCTACCATGGAGTACAGGAAAGCTGCAGAATGGGTGCTGGGTACCGAAAGTGTAAATGCCTTCAGGGATTGTATACAAAGACAAACAGATACGACATAAAGCAAATGCCATATTAAAAAAAAAAAAAGTTGCCATGTTTTTTTAATTGCACCCATTACGGCGCTTAAGAAAATACTGCCTGGAGGTCTTTTAACCTCAGATAGTCCCTGAAAGCATAAAAAAAAACGCCGGGTGTGGTTTTTTCATCATTACAACATTACATCATTTCATCATTAGAAGCGGCGGCCTTCATGGTAGGGCCACTAGCCTTTCTGCAGCGCCGCGGTTCTTCTGAACCAAAATAATAATAATTATTATTAGTACTACTATTATAATTATTATTATTATTAATAGTAGTAGTAGTAGTAGTAGTATTTATTATGTCCACGCTTCGTGATTTGTTAGCGCTTTGTTGCTTGTTAGCGCTTTGTTGCTGTTTTTCGTCTCACGTGCGTTCAGCTCCGTTTCTCTCATGTTCCTAATAACAGAGAAAACTTATTCCCTCCGCTTCAAAGTTCGTTTATGCGTGACGGAAGTTTGTCACTGCAGTGTTGCTACTTTAAGAATGATCGTATACCCGTTGCGCAATATGAACTGCAAACCAGTCCTGTACGCGCTACCGTAAAAAAAAAAGATATTACAATAGCAATTATGCTTGCACAAAAAGCATTTAATTAGATCACTCGAGAAAAAAAGTGCTTGGCGGTTACTTGAAAAAAAAAGAAGAAAAAAAAGTCGTCTTTTCAAAACGCAGAGTTGTTAATTCTGCCGGGCCTCAAAACGGGACTTTCGTGACTTTCCATTATTGGGCTAGAATCACCGAAATAGGAACTACTCGTCTTTCAAATCCACCCATTAGTGATAAACCAACCTCCTGTCGGAAATGTAGCTCGAGAAATTCTTGGTTGGAAACTTGGACGAAAAAAGGGAGATATTAGAAGCGAGAGGGGGGGGGGGAATTAACGATTACGAGTAATTTGGGTACTTCCAAAAAGTGTTCCAGAAAATTACCGTTTCGATTACTTCCTAATAAATATAGTTAAATTACAATATAAATACTTTTCATAAGTGCCGTACAAATCTGACTGCAACAAACACGACACCTCGATGAAAAGTGTCAGACGAACAGTAAAACGAAAACATAAACAACGGTTAGATGTTTTTTTCTTTTTTTTTATGGCTCGAATTACAGCATCTTTTACTGAATTTATGTGCACGAAATCAATACAAAAACGCTTTACGGGTAAGTACGTGACATGCACCAAAACGTTTTAACGAAGAGGAATTCTGTTGGCTCACGCGTCATACAGACCGCCATGCAACCTCCACCAGAACCTACAGCATTCCTCGTAAAAAGGCTTTGTAAACCCACGGGAATTCCGCGGAGGAAGTCTAAGGTGTCGAGCTCACGTCATCGACACGCCCACCGTCCCGGAGGCTGCACCCAAAAGCCCGATTCTCGAGAAGCACCGTGCTTCCAGACGGGTCGACCCCAACAAAAACCAAAAGGCACCCACCTCCGGTACCTTTTTTACCTCGCACTTTTTTTTAACTTTATTTTTGTACTAACATAGATCATAGCGAATGCTACCAGCCATTTCAAGCCAATCGGGTTACGCGAGTTTACCACGTGATCCCGCCATCAGGAGCAGCGATGTACGTTTTAAGCGGTAGATCATCTGTCACGCTCCAGGCTGCTCATTAGTTTGGATGTCTTTGAAGCTTCTTCGTGGTCCAGCTTAATGATAATAATAATTAATTTCATCTTTGACGTGTCCACAAACAGAACTAGGCCTAAAAAGCGGGACACTGTCATAGGAATAGTGAAAAAAACACATAAATAAGTAACAAAAGTTTACCGCTAATGTTTTTTTTTTTTACCTAATCTTTGTTTTAAAATTAACCTTACTACGTGATCCTGCGGTCAGGAACAGCGACACCAGAATTTTAAAGTACCTGATTACAATACTTAAATTACTGTAATTGGGCGTACGTTTCCTGTAACTAGATACTTTTTTTCAAATTACAATAAAATATTATTAACTGTAACTGTGTATAACTTTGTTACATATTCGTGCAACTTGTAGCTTGGTGTATTTATACAGCGCGAAATTCTCAACGCTCTCATCGAGTGGAAGCAGTGCTGTTCACGGAAAAAGCTTCCTTTTTTATTGCAGGTGTTATTGCATTGCAAAAACCTACGTTCACAAAAAAAACAAAACTAATTTTTGATAGTTGCGTTTTTAGGTCTACGTCACTGTTCTGAAACCTGTTGCGAGTAGTGAGTCAAATAGAACGTATTTGAACAGATACATTTTTGCGAACTGGACGGCGCGTCGGTAATCACAGCACCTATAGCCATCCTTCATGCGAAACATTACAAGTAACTGCGATGTAACTTTGTTAAACTTTTTTACACTAACTTTAATGAGTTACAATTATGAGCGTATAAGTGTAACTTTACCTTGATCGCTTCGCAAGTCGTGTAACAGCAACTTAATTATGTCTCACCTCATGTAACTGTAACTTAATTACATCTGAACTCATGTAACTGTAACTTAATTGCCATCTCACCTCATGTACCTGTAACTGGAAACTTGATTGACTCAACTCATATAACTGTAAGTTAATTACACTTTAGCTCATATAACTGTAAATATAACTTCATTTGTTTTTCTTTTCTAAGTAACGTTTACAGCGTTGAGAGAGATCACGTGTCACGCCCCAGGCATCTCATTGGTCCGGAATGACTTAAAGCCTTCTCTCCACACTCCACCTCGAGTGAAAGAAGAAAGTAACACAAGTTTACCGCTCACGCTTTCTGTTTGTTTGTTTGTTTTTCTTTTCTCCGAGAGTCATTTCTGGAGAAATGGACGAGTGTTGAACGGAACGGATGAAAGGCAAGGGATCGGCGGCAGGGGGGGGGGGGGGGGACAGGGCGCGTTGCTCCGCGAATCACCTCTATCGTTAAGTCCGGGGATTTTTCCCGCGGGGTTCCCCGCCCATCTCCGAGACCTCGCTCGATGTCCTGCCCCTTTCCGCCGAAGACTCTCAAACAAAAGAAGATGACGATCGCCGGGAGAGGAAAGCTCGAGATCTGGAGCTTCGCTCGCCGTCACACGCCGGTTATTATTGGGGAGTTGTGCTTTCTGCGGTCTGTTTGCGCACTGCACTTTTTTCTTCTTCTTGTTTCTGCCGCTTTTTCCGATTCCAGCTTCATTCTAGCGCTGGACGCTTGTGGCGGGCAACGGTATATCCAGGGTGTGTGCACAAGATGACACGGAGTTTCTCCGTGGACATACTGACAGAAATATCCGCGAACACGTCTCAGAAATGTCCGAAGCATGTTTTGCTTCATACATACGTATGTTTCCAACATGAATGCAAACAGATTTTGTACGACCAATCTGACACGGTCGTCACACAACGAAGGAAGATGCCTCAGAGGGTGTAATTGGTCGTTAATTGTTTGTACAGCGGGAGGTTAGTCTGCCTGTACATAGCGACATTGTTACCCACTGTAGATGAAAAAAATTTAACTCACAGACACTCTGTCGAGACTTCAGACTATACAGAAACTACAGACGATACTCTCTACAGACACTAGAGACAGTGTCTGTAGACTGCCTTTTGTATAATGCGTATTAGCAAGCAGTGTGACCGTGGCTTAACTACACCCTGTCTAGAGTATACACCGCTCCCCTAATTGTTTGGTAAGCGCCGCCGATTAGAAAATGACACTTGCTTGGCCTTAGATACGGTGCCAGGATATGCTCGGACGTTATTGTTTCGCTGTGTCGGCGACTGTTTGAACGTTTGTGAAGGACGGAAAAACGTTTCCTGCGATCTCAGATGAAGCGTCGGATAAAGTACAACAATTATTTTTAAGCGCCACGATGGCTGATTAAGTGTCGTTACAGTGAAGCGTAGCTCTTTTTGGGACCCGAAAAAGACACGTATAAAAAAACGAAAAGAAGAAACGTGCAAGCATTTGGCGGGTCTTATCCAGAAACATCTGTACACAGTTACGTCACCGGAAGTGATGTGCCGCCATCTTTACAATCGCTGGTGGGCAGTACGTCGGTGGTTCGGAAACGTCATACGTTTCGTCGTGCCGTAACCAAAAGCAGTGTCACTGTGATCGTAAATGAAGTCCTTCTGACTGCAGGTTAGTAAAGTCACTGCGACTGTGATCAGCGTCCCTGTGACGGTAAGTGAAGTCCATGTGACGATAAGCAGCGCCTCGTGACTGTAAATGAAGTCTCTGTGACGCTAAGCGGCACTGTAAGCAGCGTCCCTGTGACTGTAAGTAAAGTCACCGTTTGTTGCACGTCCTATCCGGTAGGATGGGCCCTCCGGTACGCACTGCGCACATGGGAGACCTCTGTGGTAGCGCATGCGCAGTGCGTATACCGGAGGCCACATCGTACCGGATGGGATGTGCAAAAACAATTCCCTAAAACTCTCTAATGTCTCTGTGACGGTATCCAGCGTCGACTGTGCGAATGAGGCAGCTTCTCGAGGCGTCCTCGCACTCGTCTGGCCACGCCGGCAGAAAGCAAGAAGACCGACAGCCTCCCCCGTCGAAAGGGCAGCAACGGCCACAATAATCACAGCAACAATGCCGATGGGAGAACACGCCCGGCATCTCCGGGGCCCGCTCGGAAATTGGCCGCAGATCAACGTCGACACGCTCAAAGGCACCGCCCGCCGAAATGAACGGCGGAGATCTTCTGCCCCCTCTCCCTTATTACGTCTCTTTTTCTTTTCTTCTCTCTCTTTTCTTCCTTCTCTCTTGTTCTGTCTCTTTGTTTCTCTCGCGCACTCAGACCCTCCGAGACCACTCAGACGTATACGCACAGGAAGGTTACGAGGACTCGCAACCGCTCACGCGTTGCAAGAAGAGAAAGTATACGCAGGAGAGCTGGTTTAGGAAACGGTCATAACCTAAACCCCGTTACGCGTTACTTATAACACAGAACGCGTTTCATCAGCCGAATTTTGCGAGGAAACCTTCACGAAGAACCGTCACGAAGGGCCGTAACATCCCGCGATACATTGTGACGCCATCTGACACCAAGGTGTCCCGTCACACCCTGACACCAGGATGTCACGTGACATAATGGCGATACGTGACGCCATGATAGCATATGGCACCGTGACGTTACGCGATACTATTACAGCGTGTGACGTCGTGGTCGTGCGACCTCATGACTTCACGCGTGACGTCGCACATACACAGCCCAGCTCATTCGAAACACTCTGTGCTCCCCGATCTTCGTTATCGTGATCAAGCTATAGTCCATTTTTTTCGGTAACGTACTAAAGTAGCCGTTACCCTTTTAGAACAGTAACGGATAACATGCACTCCGGGTGACTAGTATCGAGTAACGTATAGGAAGTATTCGCTCAGATTGAAGCGATATGCACTCTATCAAGTGCCTCAAATAGTGGCTAGGCTCTTTAAATCGACCGCAAAATTTGGTTCCTTAACCTATTGCTCCATGATTTCGTGCAGCGTTGCCCACAGGTGGTGCAGTTTTTTCTATATAATTTGCAAAAGCAAACTTACCTGAGGAAAATGTAAAGAAAGAAAAAGTCTTAACTCCTATGGAAACCCAGCGAAGCCACGCGGTCTTCAATCAATAGTGCGCCGTATTGTTTGAAGACCGGTGACTTCGCTGGGTTTCCATAGGAGTTAAGCTGTTTTCATTTTTTTCATCAGGTAAGTTCGCTCTTTATAGAAATTTTATAGAAATTGCAAATTTTATAGAAAAATGCACCACTTGTGGACAACGTTGCACAAAATCGTAGCGCGATAAGCTAAGAAACCGAACTTTGCGGTCGATTTAAAGGCCTAGCCGCTACTTGAAACACCCGGTTTAGCTATTTCGAATACATCTGACATTACAGTGCTCGTATACAAACATATTAGTATCGGAAAGAATTGCAGCAAAATCTTCCTCGACGTAGACTCTTTAGCCGTACGCTGCAATCGGCCAGCACGCTGCAATCGGCCGACTTGACACGAGTACCGCGTCAGCATTCGGCTTGGGGGACTCGTCCTGGCCGAATGCCAACGCTGTGTCCAATCGCTTGCCCCCGCCTCCAATGAATGACGTAAGAACTCGAACTCATTTCGGCCTTGTTTTCCGGAAGGCGTTGGTTAGCAGCGGAACGGAAACGACACGAGACAACCTCCATTAGCTCGAGATTCTCCGGAAGGAAGCTGAGTGACGCTTGGTGGAGCCTGCAGTGAGCTCTCCAAAATAGCCTGCCGGTTTCTGCAGCGACGACTCTGTGACGCGGGCGGCCGCGCAGCGCTGCCGCGTTTTGAAAGGCGGGATGGGTCTGTGTGTGGGCTCGCTCGTTAAAGCGCGCTGCCGCACGCCTCGCCTTGCGCGGGTTCAAGAATCGACAGCCAAGTGAAGAGCTCGCTCGCGTAGCCTTCTTCCGTACGCGTCATGGAACGAAAGAAAAAATAAATGAAACAATTAAAGACGTTTACGAATCTGTAATGCATAATTAGAGCGCAGCTCTTGAGGAGGAGGAGGAGAGAGTACGGAAAGGAGAGTAGGCCCCTCCTCCTCCTCTGTGCCCTCCCCTCCTCCCACAGTTTCCCCGCTAAATTTAGCTGGAAAATTGACGCCACGTGATTTCAACACCAGCGCATTGTGTTTTCTCGTTCCTACTCACGTACCCGTCTTGAAGCGCTATTATGTTCTCAAAGTTTCAGTACCAACTCGCCCAAGAATCCGCATTACTCAACTCCAATTCAGTTTCCCCGCTAAATTTAGCGGCGAAAATGACGTCACATGACTTCCTGTCATGTCACCCATGAACAAATTCAGTTTCTGCGCTGGATCTAGCGGGAACATTGACGTCACATGACCTCTACACCAATTTAATTTCCCGCTAAATTAAGCGATGCGGTTACGCCGCGGCGGGGACGGCGACGCCACTATACGCAGGAACGGGCGCCTAAGAGCTACGCTCGAAAATAGAGCAAAGCGTAGTTGCTATCAGCTCGGTCGAGATCTTTGCCTCCATTAGTGCTTTGAGGATACTTTTTCTTAAAGGAACCGTTATTAAGTAGCTCACTTTATTTGATTATGTAATTGTTCTGTGTTAGCACATGTTATTTTGTTTTTCTCAACTTAAAAAAATAATTGCTTTTTTTCCGTTTTTCTTTTTAATGCGATTTCAAAGATTTGACCGTTTTCCGGGGCTGCATTTTTGTTCAAAATAAGAAGTTTAGATATTCAATTGAATGTAGAAGTTTTGTTACAATTGAAATTTGATCTTTTTTTTACTAAAGTGGTTTATCATTTTTCTTCAAATTATTTGACTCGTACCACGAAAATCTATACGATTATTAATCTGAAAAGAAAAAAGAAAACTGATTTGCTTAAAGTTATGCTCTATTTGAGTTTTCCGCTGTGGGAAGCATTGTCGCAGGTAGATGGCGTCAAGTCCTTTAAAAAGTTGTTCGTTTTTTTTTCTTCTTAACATCGTTTACAAACTGAAAACAAATCTCTCTCAATGCACTTTTAATTTATGGGAACAAAGAAAATACTCAGATGGGGCCAAATTATGGCGAATATTACGGGTCTTCCAGTGCTTAGAGCAAGTCGTCTGCTTCTTGCGTAGGAGTTCTGCTGACGTCACAAAAACGCCGAGCTTTGATTGGCTCTGACTGAAGGATAGTGGGTAGGCCTCAAAGCAACCTGCCTTGCTGTAATACCACCAATTTTTGTTATTTTTTTTAAGTTTGAGATATTTGGCAATTATGCTTGTGATTTTAAGGCTCCGTGGTCCCACGGCGGCCATGTTGAAGGGGTACAAAACGCGTTTTAATTGATTAAAGTAAATATAAAAATGCATGCTTTTAAAGTACCGCCTTATTCAGCAAGCTTAAGTTACGTTAATTAAGTTTAAATATTTAACTCGTACATACTATCGCGTGCTTCTTATTTTTTTCTCCTCCATTAATAATCTTCAGGAGGGTTATAACTTTACACCGCGTGATCAGTATTATATTAAAGAAGTGGACGAGAGCTTTCTCTTTTATTTCTGTTTTCGAAGTGTTTCTTGATAAGCAAATTTTATTGTAAAAGTGTCGTTTTTATATTTTAGAACAAACATTCTGAAAAAGCTCTATCCCACCTTTTTATTATAATACTGAGTACGAGCAGTAAGGCCATAAACCTCTTAACAATAATATTGGAGGTGAAAAAAAAATTAAAGACGTTTTCAACTTCCTGTAACGCCGATTTAGAGCGCAGCCGTTGAGGAGGAGGAGGAACGTACTGAGGGAGGGCATGCCTCTCCTCATCCGTCCCCTCTCCTCCTCCTTCTTCCACGCGCGAAACGCGCGTCGTCACGCAACGTTTCGGCGCGGTGCATTATGGGACGTTTCCCATAATGCACAGCGCGGTTACTCCGACGCCGTTCAAGCCGGAAACTTGCGCCTAAGAGCTGTGCTCTAAAACGAGAAGCACGTAGCGATATGTACTCCTTCATTATTAAATAAAATAATTAACCTAACACCATAACAGCCTGCCATAGAATACCCAAGAACACGGGGGAATATGTTAGCGAAGATCCTTTTGAGCGTGAATTTTTAGGATTATTTTAATACATCAAAACCCCTTTGATGTCCGCGTACACCATGGTCGCCGTGGGACCGGGTGTCGCTATTCTAAAGTGCACACCTTGTAAAGTATATCTAGCCTTGATGAACAAAATCCACGAGTCAATCCCCATACCTCTGGCCTCCTTTTGTATTCCACTTTATTACGGCGTTTAGTAATAACTACTATACCATTTTCACCCCAAGAGAAAAAAGCAAGTTTTGCGCACTGTTCATACGCGGCGCGAAGTAGTTCTTACGAGATTTGGTTGTCGGAGGAAAAAGCGTATGATTTTGGCAGTTTGGAACGTGTACGTCTTGATAAGATAACATGCATCTAATCTAAATTGCACCTACACATATCTTAATTATCAACATGAAGGGGAAATTAGTAATGCTCCGCGAGGAGCCGGACTCTTTTACTACGGTTGTTGAGGTGAAAACGGGTATAGGCTCTCCATTTCCGCGGATTACCCGCGGAACATCCGCGGATATCCGCAGTCAATTGGCGGATGCGGATCAAAATGAGTCGGAATTGGCGGATTCCGGATCGTATACGCGGATGCTATGGGGCTGCGGATACGGATCGGATACGGATATCCGTGGGTCCGGAACTACATTTTTGCTGACGCAGCCCACAAACGAGTGCGACCTCAGAGCGCACAGTGTGGTACTACGAAGTGCAACATCGAATGTTTTCCGGGAGCGAACTACTCTCCTACCGAAAAATCCGGGATAACTTTACGCTATCCGGGTTATGCAACCGGAAATCTATCTGGATTCTATCTGGACTCTATCTGGAATTTAGGTTTTCAGTAATTATTCCTTCGTCTGCAATCTAGGATTTCGGGTTTCCAGAAAACAAATTTCTGGTTCCATAATCCGGATAGTGGAAATGTTATATCGGATTTCCTCGGAAGGGCTGTCTTGGAACCAATCGTAAAAAAAATCGTTATTTAGCGAAAAAACAACAAAAAGAAACCCTAATTTTTGTCAAGGATCGCTTTGGGACATTTCTATCTCGCCAAAAATTCTGTCCTTAGAAAAGGTAAAAAAAAAGAAAAAAGTCCAGGGCGTCAATTGTCCTGGGAAAGCATATGTTGTTGTTTGGCAGGGAAAGAGCGGAAAACGTTATTTGGAAAAGAGCTATCCCAAAATGTACAAGCCACAAGAAAGTAGAAGCCTCCTCGACAAGTAAAACGTAAAGCTCTGTGCGTGTTTTTGTTTCTTTGTCTTGAAAGTTGGTTGGTTGTTTGTAATAAGTATGGGGTTTGGAGCACGCAGTTCGGGGTCGTGTTTAAAATTGAAATCGACAGGTATTCCCATTATTGAATATTGCAATAAATGCATATATATATATATATATATATATATATATATATATATATATATATATATATTCTTTTTTCTTGTTTCAGTGATGTAATCGCGTTTTGCCACGTTTATACGAATTCTTTGCCGCGGTGAGTGACCCGCCTTTGCTCTCCCACTGTTTTGCATTGTTTGACCTAAATCAAATGACACAATGTTATTAGTCTGGACTTTATTAAGTTTCATTTTATAAAATGCGCGTCCGCCTGAAGTACGTGTTACAAAACAAAACAGAAATATGATTTTGTTTTTTTCAGTTTGAGCAGCAGCTTTTGAGCAGAATATCGCAGACTGTGCAGAACGATCTTATCATAACTGCGATCATATTTCCGGCAACGCGGAGTGGCTCTGGAACAACGATCGTTTATAATACAAATACGATAAAACAGGACACGTTAAAATGAGTTTTACCATATTCTGACTCGAAGAGGTTTTTGTACAAAAATAAGCAGACGGCGTATAAAGTACCATTCATTCAGACACTTATTTTTTCTTCTTAATTCATGTTTGATGTAATGATGTAACATGAATGTATCGAATTGCGGGTCGAATGTGGTTCCGAATTCTGCGGATAAGGATGATCAAGATGTTACCCGTGTCCTCCGATTGGCAGACTGCACACTTTAATTAAAATTTATTCAATATTATTCTTTTTTATTTCCTGTTCTTATGCTATTGGTGTGGAGTATCCGGTACTCGAAAGCACGTGCTAACATCTCCATCAATATTCGGATCCTTAAAACAAAAAACAAACAAAGACAGATTGCTCATTATGTGCCCACTCAATCATAATGACTCCCCTGACGTCAAACAAGGAAAAACAAAAAAAAAATCAACGTTCCTTTTAATTTTGAGTTGCCCACGCGTGGCCATTTTTCAATCTCAGTTAAGTGAGAGTTGTCCAGCGCTTAGATTGGCGCTTCATCGTTCGATCGTTCTGAAAGGCGCGTAGTTTCATCACACGGGTAATGACAATTTAAAAAAATAATATCAAACTGCTCTTGGACTTTTTTTTATATAATGTCCGAGCAAGTTTTTTGTTTTTTTTTGCCTGTTTTCTATTATCGTGGGGGTAGCACTTTGGGCACCATTTGAGCCCTGTACCGACGTTTATAACCATGTTATAAACGCTGCTGTCACCTGTGCCTTCAGTCACCCTGAAGAAGAAACCGAGTTGGTTTTGAAACGTCAGGTTGCCTTTTCAAATATCGGTTGGAGCTACATTTTCGGACTTTAACTTTCACCCAACCAGGCAGATTTCTGCCGAATATGTTTACTTTCAAATTTTAAAACTCATGAAGCACGCGTTAGTTTTCTCCTTGAGCGAAATTAGTCGCAAAAAAAAAAGCAAAAACGAAAGCGTTCTTTTTTTTTTCTTTTCTTTATCTCGCAGTTAGAACAAGCGGCCACGTGATCTGCAGCCGATTATGGGCCGCCAATGCGTAAGCATCATAGCCACGCGCTGGGGTTGGCAAAGCAAGGGACAGGCGCCGAAGTTCGAAACATACATGCAAGCTTGCCAGGTATATTCCCCCTTGCACTGACACGAGGCGTGACGTCTTTTTCTGACACTTTTTGAATAAATAGCAAGTGCGCGACAACGGAGATTCCGAAAACTTTGGATATAACGTCACGCTCCGTGAAAGGAGTAACTTCAGCGGTGCCTGAAAAACGTTTTTCTGCAGCCTCCGTGCACCATATTAAAAATATAGATATATATCTCGATATTCATAATCCTGGAGGCCAAATGAAGACGATTTAAGTGTTTTTCCTCAAAGTACACGAATCAGTCGTCTAGTTGTCCCTCTAGAGACCCCGAGGCTGAGCGTCAGGTACTGCCACTGGGGCTAATTATCTCGTCTACAACGGAGACAATTGAAACGCCCCTTTGAGAGGCTGATCATGACTTCCCGCGGTCTAAACAAACGCGCGAAACAATTTTAAATTGTTGCGCTGTTCGATGTTTAAGCTCTCGGAATGAGTCCGGACAAGAACGTATAAACATCGACGCTTAACGGCACAGGAGCTTAAAAAGAAGGAAACCAGGGGCGTGGTTTAAAAAATAGAGTCGATTAACTTGGGGAAGCAGAGTGTCAGCCACACACTCTCTTCCAGCTTGCACTCCCGTACTTTATTTCTTAGCTATACACGAGAGCAGTCCGATTTTTAAATAGCCGTACCTCGTGGTTTCGGAGAACTCGAGAAACCGGAATCTGTCTTTGTGGAGGAAATTATAATTTAATTTTTATATTAAAAGGCGTTTCCTATATAGTCCCCGATTCGCTTGAAAATTTGCTAAACGCACAAACAAAATCGCTAAAATAATAACCCAAATGTTGGGCCAAAAAAATTTTTTTTATCTCGCGAAGGTATTGAATTTACATTTTTGGCCCTTACCGTGCTTTTTAAAGTGAAAGTCTCTGCTGGCAACAATGAAAAAGTGACGTCAGTGGAAGGCAGGGGTTCACTCTTTGGGCTGTATAGTTTTGTTCCCAACTGATTACAAGCGGTTTCATAGTGTCAAACGAATGCTCTGGAAGCTCGTTCTAGCAGCCGCGCACCAGCACGAAACAAATGCTCGGCATAGTCCATTTTTAGAACGCCCGCTCGACCTGCAAGCCTGCCTCCCACTGACCCCACGGCACTAAAAAACGCGAGTATAATTTGACTGTTGGTTTTTGCATCATTTTCCCTTGCCGATTTCACAATAACTATATTCTGAATTTCGCGATGCTAAATAGCATACCGGAACGGGAAAAGCCGCGGTGATACTGAAAAATATAGCTAGTTTGGGGTAGCTCACAAAATCGCCGGAGTACCCCTTCAAATAAAAACATCCGCGGTGAACATTCCAGTTAACGTCCTAACATGCCCATGACAAAAAAAAATATTGTAATTAAGTTTTTTTTATATTTAAAATGTAAAGGTAATTATAAGTAGGGCGTCAGAGCACCCAACTGTCATTGGAAGAATTAGAGGGTAGATGCAAAGGCTACCTGCCTTTGTCTCTACGCACTGCCTTCCTCCAGTCACAGCGAACAAGAGCTCCATCCGCTTTTCGCGCAGTGTTTTGCTTTCGAACGCGTCAGACACCGGCGCTCGGCGTTCGAACGCGCTCAAACATTGGGTAGAGGCAGGCACGTAGCCAGGATTTTGTTTCGGGGGGGGGGGGGGGGCGCGGGCGCCCATGACAAAATGCTGTATGAGGGGGAGGGGGAGAGGAGGTCCCAGCAAAATGGAAGATTTCAGGGGGGGGGGGGCGGGCCCCATGCCCCCCCCGCCCCCTTGGATACGTGCCTGGAGGCAACGGTAGCTACTCTTTGAGTCTGCTCACTGTGCTTTCAAATCAGAACTCGGATCTCTGTGAAGTCCCCGCGCGCTCTCTCTTCTCCCTCTCCCCCAATTGCTCACCGTATAAAGCTATTCAATTTACGTTCCATGCACACTTTTACTGATTACGATTTTTTTTTATTTGTGAAATGTTTTATATATAATTGTGGTGAGAACCGCTGGCGGTAGCCATTGCTATACCCGTTGAAAGGACAAGAAAATAATAAGCTGAGTCCTTACAAAACTTAGTTGTAAAAAATTACTTCTTTTTTTAGTTTGAGGCGTGCACGTTTTAATAACATAAACAGAAAAGTGATCTTAAATATTCACGGAAATATTTGAAATCACAACAAGCCAACAAAAAAAGGGGAGGGGGGAGGAGGGGGGGATTAGTAATGCTCCGCGAGTAGCCGAACTGGTTTAACTACAATGTTTTAAGTAAAAACGAGTAGTTGATAGCCTCAAAAAATTAAAAAACTACTCCTTGGATAGTAAATAAATCGTAATATTTTTTTATCTGTAATTAAGATATATTATTTGTTTTTCTTCGGAAGCTCTAACGAGACATTGTGCCGTTCGTGAACAGCCGCGAATAAATAAATTACGAGCACTCGGACAGTATAGTCGCCGGCCTGTCTGGTTTTAGGACGCATTCGAATAACAGGGACATCTGGAGTAGTCGGGATTTCGATCCGTTTGTGTTTCTCAGGCACTTCAATGTGTGCAGCCAAGGATCAAAGAAATACAAACAACGGAGCGGCGTCCGAGCGATACCAAGGATGCCTCTCCTCCATCGTGCTCTCCTCTAAGCAACAGAAACAGACAATAAAAAAAATCTTTTTTATTAATTGTGACAAGTTTTATTTCGGTGGTTCGCTACCAATGGCGCTGCCTTCACGTTGTGCTGTCGAGTGGCAGCTGCTACTAAAACTGTGCAGCTCTCTTTTGTAGAAATCGGCGGCACCGCACGCAGTGACCGTTCTCGCTGCCTGCGGGAGCTGCGTGTTTGATCGAACATGATGATGATGATGATGATCCCGCTTAGTCGCGCCATCTAGTACCAGTTGCGCCAAGTATCCGGGTCTGCCATTGTTATTCGACACGAGCATCGTGTCATGGTTCGGATCGACCTCGGGGAACCAATCACACGCTTCGTGCCCAAGAAACGGCGACCGCCAGTGTTGCTTGACGAGGTTTTGAAAAAGGGCCTGTTCCAACTTCCTCCACTGCGGTGGCGCTGCTGTCGGCAGTGCGCATGCGCAGACAGACGCTTCAGCTCCCGCGATTCTGGTTTCTGCGCAAGCGCAGTGCATCCAGGCCTGGTGAGGGCAAACGGGGGATTCCGTGTATAATGCCACGGCGGGGAAACGCCGAGAAAAAATCTGGCCGGAAAAAAAGTACGACCAGGTGCCGCCCGAGGGTTTTACAAGCTCGGGACGGCAGGCACTCCGCTGTTCGTAATTCTTTTGACCATGACTGTATATTCGCAACCATTTAGCTACTCAAGTACATTCGAGGTGCCATTCCGTATCTTAACCCTGACTGTGGCTGGTTTTAGTTAATAGCTAACTCGAGTAACAAAAGTAATAATCTTGCAAATATATGTACGCGAAGTAGACTAAAGCGTCCCCATATATTGGTATAAATAAAAGGTAAATTACGTTATAATTACAGTAAGAAAGAACGCGGTTACATAAATTGATGTAAAAGTGTCTTAACGTTACACCGAAACTGTGTCTCGAACACGCTCTCACGATGAATCTTTTCTGCCTCGTTTCAGTCCCAACTCGGCAAGAACTCTCCCTGGAGTCACGTGACCGGAAGGCGGGCGGGACCAGCTACGAGAGCCTCGTGACGTCACCATTTCGGAGGAGTCAGAAACGCCGACCCAGTGCGAGAAGTGAACGTTCAACGGACCGTCACAGCTCAAACACAAGCCGGACGTCTTCGAAAAACCGCCAGGGGAAAGCACCCTATAACCCTGGCAAGACACACGGTTCAGCGGGACGTTCGGCGGGACGTCCTGTCATTCCATAGATGTCTTGTACGGACGTTGATGGGACATCAGCGCCGCCTAAGATACACAACATCTTCGGGGAGACGAAGTGAAGGACAACCTGTGAACTGGGGCGCTTCGCGCTTAGTATATAGGATCTCGTCAATTGTACATACACATAAACGCGACATCTCTCCAAAGACTATATGGCGCTTGCAGCCTATACGCGTCCTCAGGAAACAAGCAGCGCTGTTTAAAGCCGCAGGTCACACTGCTCATATCATTCGAGACACACTGTCTTCGCTGCAGGCATGATGACAGAAGTTTCCACACGGACACGCGTGAAGCATGTTCAAAGCACGTTTACCTCGTAGATTTCCATGCTCCGAAGATGTCTGCATACAGTTTTCGCATGACCAGTCTGAAAGCTCTGCCATACAAGGGACCGACACGCCTCAGACAGTAGGGAGTTTTAGGGAAGCGTTTTTGCACAGTCCATACGGTACGGTGGGCACCTCCGGTACGTACTGCGCATGCGCTACCACAGAAGACTCGCACATGCGCAGTTATTACTGGACGGCCCACCGTACCGTATCGAGTGTGCAAAAACGGTTCCCTGAAACTCCCTAGTGTCATGCGGACTGTCTTTTGCATGATGTGTGAACCGTGCGACTGCGGCTTTTTACGATGCAGCTCGAACCAAAAGTTTTGTTCTCTACCGAGTGAACCGACTAGAGTCACTGACAGAATGAAAACTGCGGCGAAGGCTTTCGGTCGTACCGACTCCAGCACGACCTTCCGACCTTCTTCGTTAACGCTTGGCCGTCTCGTGAGCTTCGAGCGTGCACGAGAAGCCAAA
Organism: Ixodes ricinus; assembly: GCA_037355805.1. Lineage (NCBI taxonomy): Eukaryota > Metazoa > Arthropoda > Arachnida > Ixodida > Ixodidae > Ixodes > Ixodes ricinus. The sequence goes on along the minus strand of JAZHYW010018935.1, from coordinate 97,552 downwards.
GCACGACGGAAGGCAACAACTGCGAGCTGGAGGTCGAGCACCAGAAAAAGACGTTCTGTAGTTTTCACCCTATCAGTGAGAATATAAAATATGTGTTGGACGCTTTTTCTTCTTTTTTTTTTTATCAGCTAGCAGTGCTCTGTGTGGGTAAATTATGTTGCAGTGCTAATTGCGTATCTATTTAGGATGAACTATTTCACTGTTCTAATCCTTCTAGAAGAAAAAAAAATTGCCAGTATGAATTATTCTGTTTATGAATATAGCTGTGACAAATTTAGCCTATTGTTATCGAGTATTGCAGGAGACACTATTTTAGAGTAAAAACAAAATTGAGATAAAAGCGTTAAATTGAAAGGCTCCCTCGTGAGGAAGAGTTTTTTCAAAGCAAACTTGGAAGGCGGGAGCGGTTTTTTTTTTTGTCATTTATTTAGCGTTATTTATTTTACTCGCAGGGAAAGGTAAATATAAAAGATGTCATTCGATAATAACCATTCCAATAGGAGAAAACATTTCAGAAAACTAAAGTCCCTGAAGCCGGGATCAGTCCTAGTTAAGCCTCTGTAACATTCTTTTCTAAAACAACCAAGCGCTAGTTGATTAGGTCAAGCTGACATCAATCCACAGCGTAACTTTACCAATATGTACAGCAGAGAGAGAGAGAGAGAGCAACGAAGCCGGTAACAGTTTTAGAAGTATAGGAATGGTCCGTGCATACTTCACTCAGCGTATACGCGAAGTGAAGCTTGTGTTCCCACGTCTTATGATCGTTGATGAGCAACATAGACAAGAAAGTGCAAGTTGACTTTAGGTTGGGCAGTCGGACGGTGACACCCTATCGACATTTCTCTCGCGATCACCATAAGATGCACCCGCGTGTGGGGCAACAAATGGCTTCACGTGAGCCGTGTTGCCACGCAGTCGGATGTCGCTCTCCTGGCGGCATAGTCGCGCAAGTTATGTAAAAAAAAAGGGCGAACGCGAGTGTGATTATCGAGGAGTCCCGACCTCTGGCCGCTGAGGCATCGCCGAACTGTCGAAGCTGAAGAGAGACCCGCAGCGGAATAAGGCGTCGGCTTCATCCACCTAAGCTACAGTATACCACCGCCAGGATCGCGGCAAGCAAAAGCACGAGACTCCTATGACGTCACCGTCACGTCACGCAGTAAACGCGCCAGTCTTGGCACACAGCTCACTCCGGCAACCTGTTGACTTTTCGCGTTCACGTGAGCCCAATCCCATATGTCTTCCGGAAATGCCAATCCCATCGTTCCTAAGCTGTAAATAACTACTGGGAGTAAGCGTAGAGCTATAGGGTGATCCGGTAGCGCGTTCCAGGTGAAAATATTAAGTGATATCACTTAGGACACTTCAAGTGATATCACTTAATATTTTTGCCTGGGATCCGATTCCAGTTAGGGTTGAGGGCCTGCAGGTAAGCGACGGAGCCAATACGTAAACAAACCATATAGCGTCTAATAGTTTCATTCGTAGAGCCGGCGAAACACATCCCCCCTCTATGTTCTAGATTCAGGTTTAAAAGTAGGTTTTAAGCAATTCATAGACGCTTTGGCTTTTTTTTGTTTCCACCCAAACAAAACGTCTGTCCCTTTTTATTGGGGATCTTTCTCTCTTACTTCGTTTTCTTTTTAATTGCCTATTTTGCGGATCCTGCAGTTATAGGTAACAACAGTGTGGATAGATAGACGCCAATAGAAATGACTCAATTTCTTTAATAGGCCGGCATTACCTATCCCCATGTCTTCCCACTTGTGACACGTGTGGCGCCACCTGGCTATTGAGCTAAGATGTACTGTCTTAAATATCTTTGCACACGTGACGTTTATTGAACCCAGTCTGTCTCCTCTCCTGCGCATGCGCGGAAAGAGTAATCGTGTGGCAGGTGTTATCCATGGACCAGTCAGACGAAGCTTTACCGAAGCCAGTGACAAATGCGCCTTGTGCGCGTACGTGATTGGCCCCCTCCTTCCCCCTCAACCTCCAGTTACAACGCCTACACACACGAAGCTTTACCCAAGGTTATCGTCTGCCCGTAGCTACGGCCAGCCATCCGAGAGTGTAATATAGGTAGAGGCGATAGTAAACGTGTATTCGGTGACACGGGTCCTATAATATACTTCAATCAAATGTAAATCCAAGAGTGTGAATATCGCCGGTGTACTTAGTCTGAAAACTTACGTGTCGTCGGAAATAAAAACACAAATTGCAGTATATCAACGTCGAAGCAAAATGGTGGTCTTCTTTCTGTTCTACAGTTGGATATTATTAAGCATGTTTTGTGGCATGTGGACCCTGACATCATCCAGATACTCAAGTCAAGGTAGGTCTACGTGAATACCACGGCAGGTTCAATGGTAAGTTTCCCTCTACAATGATTCGTCTGTGAGCACATAAATGCCGCCGAACAGCCAGAAAGGAGGAAACGCTCCCTCAATTCCTTCTTTCCCTTAGTGAAAGAGGGAGACCCTCCTTCTTTCTGCTGGGAGCAGCTCAAAGAGCCGTTCGTATGGGGAGAGAAGGACAGAAGAGGGAGAGAGGGAATGGAGAGAAGTAAACTGGGAACCGGGTTTCTGCCCGGCAGAAGACGAACCCGCAGGCGTTTGACACGATACTTATACGCTTACCTGACTTCAGGTTTATTAAAAATTAGGTGAAATATTAGCGGATGCACGTGTTCAGGTGCAGCCATGAAGAGATTGTCGGAACAGTAGAGGTAATAGTCCATAAAATGAGGAAGAATGACCGAAACAAAGAGTCATACTGCACGAGGTTTCACGGCATCGAGTACCTCACAAGAAGATGGAGGGGCGGTTCAGTTATACTTCAGTGTTGACGCCTCCAGAGATCTAACAAAAATTAATTTAAAAAGAGACGTCGTTTCTAACTTATTGCCAGTGCACAACATGATGACCACGACGTCCAAAAGCACACAAGAAGCGACAAAGTTGCTTTCGAAAACAATAAACAAAAAAATAGCAACGAACTTTCTTTTTCTTTAAATAGCCATTTCGGTACAGCCCAGCTAGGTATTGGCACTTATGGTGCCAGATTCGACAACGTAGACATGCGTATTTGGTTATTCGTTATTTCCCACTGGGTCACGTGACCATCTTCTCCAGTTCTCAGGGTGGGCGAAGACTAGGCATCCACGCACTACGATCACTGACAGCTTTAATAAACGCGGGGGCGCGGTTTATTATGTTAATTCACGCTTCTCGCCTCGCGCTCGGTTCTTCCGCGCTCTTTTATCGGCCATTGCCGCAACCTGATTGGTCCGCCCTCCATTTCTTAAGTTGTCAGTGACCACCGCGACGTCGAACATAGTCAAGACTAAAAGTGCACAGGCGCTTACATTTAGAAGTTGCCTTCAACGTATACGGGCGAACACGCGAAATTATAGCGCCTTGCCCGGTTTCGACCTCGCGTTTGTAGCCTTCGTAGCGCTTCGTGCATGTAAGTAAAAAGGACGGAGGGTATAGCTCCGCTCTTTTCCCCAGCACAGTCGTGACTGGCCAATCATATATGAGGGGCCAATCAGCGAGGTCAATCTCCCGGACGTCGACGCGAAGTCGCGCATCATTAAGCAATCGGTTGACACACCCAAAGCCCGAAACGTCCGCCGGGTCCTATAATCGTTCCACGGGTATACACACCTTGACCACGCCACTGTTCCTCGAGCACACAGAGGGTGTACGTTTCCTCGCGTGCGAGTGTTTGTTTGTGTTTACCGTGTCGTGTGTAGGGTGCCTTCATGCGCCTGGTCATTAAGGCACCCAAGCCATTTTGTACGCCACCGCGTGACTGTAATTTTATGCAATTTAGGTCCCGTCGCAAACTGTGGACTTGGTGGCTGCATGCATGGGGCGTGGCATCTCGGAACACAGAGTTCGGGTGCTGAAAAATCTGTCCTCATCCACAACGCCTAGAACAATCAAGGCCTAGAATAGCCTCTTCCAGGCTAGAACAATCAAGGCCTAAAATAGCCTCTTCCAGGCTAGAACAATTAAGGCCTAGAATAGCCTCTTTCAGGCTAGAACAATCAAGGCCTAGAACAATCAAGGCCTGAGGACATAGCAGCTCTTCCAGGCTAGAACAATCAAGGCCTAAAATAGCCTCTTCCAGGCTAGAACAATTAAGGCCTAGAATGAGCCTCTTTCAGGCTAGGACAATCAGGCCTAGAACAATCAAGGCCTGGAATGGCCTCTTCCAGGCTAGAACAATCAAGGCCTAGAATAGCCTCTTCCAGGCTAGAACAATTAAAGCCTAGAATAGCCTCTTTCAGGCTAGAACAATCAAGGCCTAGAACAATCAAGGCCTAGAATGGCCGCTTCCAGGCTAGAACAATCAAGGCCTAGAATAGCCTCTTCCAGGCTAGAACAATTAAGGCCTAGAATGGCCTCTTTCAGGCTAGAACAATCAAGGCCTAGAACAATCAAGGCCTACGAATGGCCTCTTCCAGGCTAGAACAATCAAGGCCTAGAACAATCAAGGCCTAGAATAGCCTCTTCCAGGCTAGAACAATCAAGGCCTAGAATAGCCTTTTCCAGGTCCGCGTGACATGACGTCATCGCAACCGGATGCCGCCAACTCAGCAATTGGGCCCGAGCCCAAATGCTGAGTCAGCAATTGGACTCGTGTCCAATCGTGTGTACTCGTTCGTTCTCATTGTGACGACGTCATAATTCTAGTGCACGGGCTTTGATTATTCCTGGGCGGTGTTGGCCACACGCTGCACTGCGAACGTCATCGTCACAGACGTCGTGGTATACCGTACGTACACCTGCGAATCACGTGGTTTGCACGCCGCAGTGACGCGGCACTTTCTAGCCCGTAGAACAGCCGCAGCGTCACCACGTTGTACCAGCCGAGCTTACCCTGACACTCGGCCCAACCCGCGGTTCGCAATATTCAGCCGTGAGAAATGCGAGGTTCTCGTTCTTGCAGACACAGAGGTCACCGCGAAAAAGTTGGTGAAAAAACCGAGCTCACCATAAACAAAGTCAACTGTATAGGGGAATTTTTACACCAGTGTCATATAGCTGTATGATCACAGCACTATACTCGGTGAAGCCTCAATGTCCTCATTCGAAATCCGCGGTCACCAGTTAATATACACACGCAAGTAAGACGCTCTGCAGGTACCAGGGGCGGATCCAGAACTCCGTTTTGATGGGGGGGGGGGGCGGCTGGAATTTTTAAGGATACTATTCTCCCATTCTTTCTTGTGCAAGGGGCGTCCACCCATGTCAAATTGCCCGTTGAGAAGGGGGGAGAGAGGGGGGTCGACCTTTGTTTGCGGGGGGGGCGGCAGCCCCGTCGCCCCCACCCCCCTTGGATCCGCCACTGGCAGGTACTGTCTGGTGCGTCTTTCTTCCCTGATTCTGCCACTTTGGTCATACAAAAACTGTCTCAGACTTAGGCTAGGTGGCGCAAGCTACCACCCGTGACAGAGGTATAGCCGTTAACATCTATTAATCCGTCTATCCATCCGTCTGCAGGCATGTTCGAAGCATAGATATGCATGAAGCGAACATGCTCCCAACTCACTCCAGGCCTGTCCGCAGATAACTCTGCCATCGTGTCCGCTGCGGAGAAACTCCGCGCCTCTTGTATGACGCACGAGCAACGTTGTCCTTATCCTTATCCTTCGATGTCTTTATCCTTACGCGGATAGAGCATATAAAGCGGCAGCAACCCGATTGTGACACAAACCGGCGTTACAATAGGCGGAGTCAACCGCGTATAGTGACATGCCCGCGTACGCGGGCTAACCCCAGGGACGCAGGCATGCATGCGCATATACGTGTTTGTGCGCTGGCGCGTTTGCGTGCAAGTTCTTTCGTTGGCGGAGGCAGCGCGCGCGCTGTGCGCCTCTCGCGCAGCTATGTACCCTGTTATTTCCGTGAAAGCAATAGCGTCTCACCGGCGTCGTCCTCCCTCCCCGCCATAATTGCACGCTGCCTTCGCTCGTGCCCCCGGGCCGAAATCCGAAGGTCACGTGGGCTATCTATAGTACTCCGTTGTAAGCTGGCAGTGGGGTAGCTCGCCGAACCAATGGATCGCATCCCGTTCGTCACGTGATCCGAGTCTCCGCGCCTGGGGGTACGAACGGGAGCGTGATCACGTGGCAAAATACAGGCGTGTGACTGGTCCAATAGGCACATAGCTTCCACCGCAATGTCGGCTTAGAGGAAAACGGTGTACGGAGGTATAAAAAGACGCAGGTGAGAGAGAACAAAAAGAAGAAAAGAAACATGCGGGCAGGTTGTTTGGGGTGTCTGCGCTTCGAGCGACCAATTTCTCCGGGAGTCTTCTGTTGGCCCGGGGCAGATTTGGAGAGCGTTGTGTCTGGGATCGTCGCCTTCCTGATACAACAGAGGCTCCCGATCAGAGGCCCCGCCTGGCTCTGCTTCTCTCGGCATTTGAGAGAGCGTGCTGCTACTGCGCATTGTGGTGCGGGACTTCGAGGAGCCCAAACAGCTTGGAGTCGTTCATATACGTTACTGGGTAACTTGATACCAGAGCTCATACCAGGAATAGAGCGAGGCACGTCAAAAATGGCCTTATAAGTACAAAAAAAAATGTCCGCCCAGAATTAGATATAGTACACCTGCGGTGGCCCCGGGCAAAAACGGGTCTAGCAATATACCTCATGCAGACTTGTGTGGTACTCATCACAAGTAATCAGTCAACTTGTGATCGATTTCCCTTTGGAGTAATTTTGTAATCGTTTAAATACATTGATTAGGAAGTAATCATAAGACTAAATGTATTGCTTTTGGAAGTATTGACATTACTTGTAATCGTTACTATTTCTTCCTCTCCTATATAATGGCGACCTTTGTTACAGTTTCCAACAAATATATACTACAACCGAGTTTCCGAGAGGTAAAAGGTTTGCCAAAATTGGTAAATTAAGAATATGAGTAGTTATTATTAAGTAATTTTAATCCAATAATGTAGAGCACGAAAGACCAGTTTTACAACAGGCAGAAATTAAGACTGACCTCACGATGACTTTACCCGAGAAGGGGTTGTTTTGTAAAGGACGACACAAGCAGAAAGAAGTCTCATCGTGGTGCCTTATATACGCTTCTACTTATATCACGCATCAACCTATACCTAAATGACTTAAACACCATTCCCAAGATCGTAAAAGTTTACTTTTAGCTAAGGGGTACCTTTATTTTAGGCGGCGGATCAGTTCGATTATCCTCCGCGCGTAGCATATATGTCCTCGCGACCTAAGAGCGCGGGGTGATTGGCCGATTCCAAAAGGACATAGGTTAAAGATACCTTTTTGCTGGCTGTGTGAATAGGGCATCACACAAATTATAAGTTTATAGCTGGGATCCTTTGCAAAAATTCTATTCTATAATGCACGCTGATCGGTTAGCGCGGCAGAGGGCCGAATATTATTCCTATGTTATCATACGAGTTTCACTTTTTGAATAAAATACAAAAATTAAAAAAAATGTACTCGCGAGTCGCGTCACGTGTGTTCGCCTAAAAATACACACTCCATTCGTTTTTTTTTGTTTTTTTTTGTAGTTGTCAAAGGATTTTAAGATTTTATCGGAAGGTGTGACCGACTTCGTACCCGTGTAGAACAAGGTTTCTTCCAGTTTTGTGCGACCATTCTAGAACCAAAACTTTCACAAGAACTTTTCAGAAATCGCAGGACAGAGTCTAGATTGTAGAGTCTAAACCATAACTAATCATTTTCAGTTCGCCAGCGGCTTCGTTGACCAAAAAAGGTCGAGTGTCGGGTGGAGAAAAGCTAGATTAACATACAACTGGTTATGCTTAAACGCTCAAGATCTGGTTGTTTACCTCAGTCTCATATATTTTGCCTGAATTGATAGGTATCACGAAGTCTGGTAGGTCGCCTAAAATACCCGTGATTGGTACAAATTTGCGTGGCAGTATTAAAAGTTGAATCCTGTGATGTTGAACTTAAAAATTAATTTCAGTGCACGAAATCATAGAATGGGCACCTCATCGCCATATATATCGTGAAATCTAATTTACGAAATACGTTTCACAATATATATCACGACAACTGAACTAGAAGCAATCATATTTTCACAATGTCACGAAAATTTTAGGACAAGCCCTTGCAGTCTACCGTTTATAGAAACACTGATCGGCAATCACAACGCTTGTTTTCATGACCGGAATTGTTTAAACTCAGCACGGGGATGTAGGCGAATAATCACGCAGAAGAGTTATCCGATTGATCACTCTCATTTATACCTACCTTCATACTCAGATCGAATCTTGCCTTTTATAGCGCGTACTCAAGTGAACATCTTCGGCCTAGCTTGGCTGTTGATGTTCTTGACAAGATGCCGGTAAACTAAATTTGCAAATAAGTATCGCACTTGCTAATTGGTGAGTTTTTGTTAATTGAAATAAACTACTATTTCATACTATGACGTTGGAGGTACTTAATTGGTCACTTTCTGAGGGTCTGCGTGTTCCGCCACGCGCCCCTTTGTATTTTGTTTTTGTCCAGCCCACAGACACATAAAAATGTTGTTCATCATATAAAAAAGGCAATAACAGACTTCTGTTTGAGATGGTGAATAAGTGTCAGGAACACATAGTTATTTAAATCAGCTTCAAAATCAGACCTTTGTTTAAGCTCTCCCAAATCATTTTCATCGAGGATAAAAACGCCGGGAAATATTTGCAGCGCAGATACTAGACAATTTTAGGTGCATTTACTTATTACGTATATCTTTAAGGGGATTGGGTCTTTATTTATGTTGTCAAACATTCAGTCAGCAATTAAATACTGTAAACGACTTAATTTTCGCAAAGACCTAATTTTCGCGAATTTCACGAATCTTCGAACGTGGAAACAGCGCAAAAATTTGACATAGGACAAGTGAAAAAAGTGCACGGACAAAGCGCTTTGTCCGTGCACTTCTTTCACTTGTCCTTTGTCACAGCGCTTTGTCCGGGCACTTCTTTCACTTGTCCTTTGTTAAATTTTTTGCGCTGTTTCCACGTTTGAAGATGTTCAACCAACTCGCCCAACTTACCGCCTTGCTGAATTTCACGAATCGCCTACAATTCGCGAAAAATAGATCCCGCGAACAATTCTGTTAAAATGTAAACACATTGGAATCTATATTGAGGTCCCACAGGTCGTGAAAATCAGAACCCGCGAATTATTCCGAAACTTCAGCTTTGACATAAATCGCGAAATTTTGAGCCCGCGAAAAATAAGTCGTTTACAGTATATTTTATTGTAATCAATAAATTTGACTGCAGGAAGTTTACATAACCGCTTGAGACCGACAGGGGAGAACGATGCTCGAATATACGTCATCTGTTGAGCCTTGGGAAACCTGCTTTTTTGTTTGTTGTTTGGCAATGGAAAACACCGGGTCGCGGGGTATTCCCAAAAGAACTGTGTGCTCACATACTAGATCTGAAGGCAAATGCACGAAATGTGCAGAGAAAGAATAAATGGTATTCTTCTAAATACTTCCATTCACAACGCCTTACTGCAAAAAAATATACATAGAGATGATGCATGCAATGATATTCCTAATTACACATAAATAGCGCGAAGAAGAAACAATATATTTATAATATAAATTACATTTGGACATTAGCTTGTACGAGCTTGGACCTTCACAAAATACTGTCTATGGAGGCGAATGTTAAATTCGGTTTTACGTGCACTTGTTTGGGGCCCTCACTCTACAACTCTGCTTTCTCGGTCATGCGCACTCTAACATCTTATTAGGCTGCCGCAGACCATCGCGAAACTGTTATATATACTGCACAAATTTACAATTTTCACATACACTTTTTGCCAGTGTTAAGAACATCGCATTTCACCAGGAAACTGATCTGCTCAACATGGTTTGCACGTGACGTCATCGCACTATATGCTGGTGGTCATTGCGATTTGTTCTTGCTGAGAAAATCAAATCCGGTGGTGCAAAATACACACTGCAGAAGGTTCGCGCTCAGTGCAAGCCATGCATTCGAGAGACACAAATTATTCTTGGTTCTTGCAACGTGGTGAAGAACGGCGCGAGCGTCTGGCACAACGATAGCGTGCTTTCTGGCAAAAGTATTTTTGCGAACCAAGTAGTTTTCTAGACGACGCTTTCTGATCTCTGCCGAAGATACGGAGCAGAGGAATCTTTAGAACAATGTATGTTTTAAAACTATACCCCCCACCCCTTTCCCTCTTTTTTTTCGTTTCGATGCTCTTTTAGAGAACACCTTCATTCCTGAGAAACTACTTCCTCCGTTTGTGGATGTTAATTAGACAATTATATTTGTGTCAATTGTGAACAGTAATACTGCATCTATTTTATTTTTCACAGAAAAACTGTGAGGTTAGAACAAAATACGGTGGTGGTCAAAGCTTGGGGGATAAGTTTATAACGACACTCCTGCCAGAATTAAAGCGGCTCTCAACGTTCGGCAGTCCCTCTGAGGCCACTAGAATAATTCTTTTCTGGTATTTCTTTCGTACATTTGTAGTTCTACTTATCGTCCGATTGATAAGCCACATTTAGTTCTTTCCATGTTCATATTCTCGGGGAAAACTTTCTGAGACAGTTCAGCAACAACGAAAACAGGTTTGGGTGCCTCAATGATGTGTGTGTACATGTAAAATGAGTAGTGTAACAATTCTTGAACTTTCGGTAAAAACCGCTAAGAGCTAATCCCTGACGCTTTCAAAGCGTCAGCTTTCAAAAAAAAATACATCCATTAGTTTTTTTTTTTGTTCAATGGCAGACACAGGAAAAACAAAGGAAAGAAGCACCATTCCCCTCCTCAACTAACTAGGACAAGTGGCCACGTGATCTGACGCTAATTATATGCTGTCAGTGTTCATCACAGTCATGCGATGCGGTTGGCAAAGAATGAAGCATGTGTTGAGCTTTAGACATTGTTAGACTTCGGCTATTCTCATCTTTGATTCAACACGAGCCATTACCCCAGTGTTTGGCAATGCGATTGTCATGAACCCGAGTACTCGACTCGCGCTCATGACAATCGAGTGCTTCACGGTGTCACGTGACTCGCAATGGGGAGTCGTAATGTCATGTGACATCACAATGTCAACAATGCCAATAAATCTTGTGACGTTCTCAATATACCATATCCTTCGTCCAAGCGTTCGGCACATGCGCGAAGCCGCCATAACTTTCGTTCAGAGGTTGCACGCGGCAACGCCCGAGAGAGCTCGTGACACCTGGTGTTCTGCACTCGCAGAGCTCCTGCGAGGTTGTCGCTCGTGCAGAAAGACTAAAGTTCCCTCGATGCATTGCGGCAGCGGTGGCGTAGCCAAGCTGGCTGGTAAGATCGGTTTATTTAAAGGGATACTGAACCAAGGAATTTAGTGTCCATAATAAGTGGCGCACCTTCTTTCCACGAGCCAGCAGCTGCCGGTGTGCGTGAGCACACGCAACAAAAATGACGTCAAAGACCTCCAATCGCGGTTAAGATGACAGTGAAATGTATGGGCTTCGGGCCAAAGGAGAATAAAGACAAGTTTTTCATCTACACAGTGGTGTCTGGTGTAAAAGGTAAGCGATTAATTGGTCTAACAAGCACGTAGCTTTCACTTGTAGGGATGAAAAGCCTGTCTTTATTCTCCTTTGGCCCGAAGCCCATGCATTTCACTGTCATCTTAACCGCAAATGGAGGTCTTTGACGTCATTTTCGTTGCCTGTGCTCGCGCACACCGGCGGCTGCTGGCTCGTGGAAAGAAGGTGCGCCACTTATTATGGACACTAAATGCTTTGGTTCGGTATCCCTTTAAATCGACTCGTTCAATCCCCACCCCTGCCCGTTTCGATCTGGATGAGCATCGTACCGGCGTGCGGTCGTGTATCACTACTGCGTGGGGCACGTTAAAGACCCCAGGTTAGCGGTTGTACCGCACTGGCTAAATTGCTCATCTACAGCGAGTGACTCGTCGCAACTTAAAATGGCTGACGAACGACTCGCTGTATAAATATCCACACAACCCCAATTATTATTATTATTTAAATCGACTGGACGCAGAGACTCACATGACTATGCCGCGGGGCCACGTGACGTGACATTACTGGACAGCAAGTCTTGAGCACCATGATGTCGCGTGACCACGTGACACATGATTTATCACAGCGCCAATCCAAATGCACCGCAAAAAGCCACAATTTTTCAAACATTGCAATTCGGTATTTGACAATTTGATCACTACATAGAAATAGAACTGCCCATTTCTATTTCTCAAACATGCGTTCTGTAAAAAAAAAAAATACCGTGAACCGTTTTGAACCGGTAACCGTTATATTTTTTTCCGGTTCAGTTCCGGTTCAGTTCCAAGATGGCGGCAAAGATTTCGGTTCGGTTCAGTTCCGGTTCGGCTAAAAATAACGGTTCAGTTCCGGTTTTCGGTTCGGTTCGGTTCCGGTTCGACACTCTGGTCTAAACCATAACTAATCATTTTCAGTTCGCCAGCGGCTTCGTTGACCAAAAAAAGGTCGAATGTCGGGTGGAGGATTGTGCAGGGTGCATCGTTAAAAATATTTTAATAACAATAAAAAATATTTTTATTATTGTATAACGTACTTACTTCGTTGCAATAGCGTATAAATACCGCTGTCGCGAAGAACTAAAAATTGATCAAGTTAGAGAAAAAAGGCAGCTTCTTCTAAGCCGCTTGTCGTTTCTGAACGTTACGGAAGCAATCAGTAATCCAACGGAAACACCTTGGGGGCGCGGGGGGGGGGGGGGGGGTTAAGGCACACACTTTAAATATTGCTCTATATATGTATTGTTTACACCTGCTCAAACATATAACAGTTCAACAGTGCTTGGAATTGGGCTAGTTGATTTGGCTTGAAAATAATCCCTGGAGAATTTTTGTCATTCTTGTCCAGCTCGCTTGCACCTTTGCATTCAATTGCATCATAATCATTGATTTGTCATTCTTTGATTAAACCGCTAAGGTTTTACCAATAAACGACACTGGGAGTGCGAAAGAAAACATGGCAAACATGACTCACTTGTGTATGCCGTGTTGATTTCCTTCACCTGCAGTGTCGCTGTGTGAAAACTGTAGCAGCGCGGTTCAGTCAAAGAATATCAAAGTCTACAGGTGAGATAGAAGAAGTTGATCACTTTTCGTTAGTAGGGGTCTGGAAACTTTATGACTGAGGGGCCAGATTGGGGATCAATTGCTCTTCCGAAAGAGCCGAAAATAAATAAGAAAATATAAATGTGGAAATGCCAAATAAATAAACCTCAATAAGCATTTAAATACAAAACTTTAAACTACAGTAGATAACAAGAATGAAGGTGGATGAATACTATGCTCTACTTTTTTCAATTCTGTACGTTGCTAATTATAGTGGGCAGGAGGTGGCGTCCGTATTCTCCATTTACGGATGGAAAGTGTAAAGCAAGTAGGCGTGGTCACGAAATGTCCCCTCAGTCTCTCGGCTACTGAGACGATCCTTTTCCTGTGTCTTTTTTTCTTTTACCTACTTCACCATCTTTTATCACAGTCTCGGGTAATTTTCATCGTGATTAAAGGGCTGTTTATACTCCGACATTCAGCGCAGTGAACGCAGCGTTGCGCAGAACGCGCGCCTTTCATTGGCCGGCGACCAGAAACTCGATATCTACGACCAATCAGTATCTGTGCGCGCAGTGGTATACGCCACGCCCGTCGACGTTACGTTGGAGTATAAACTTAAGGAACTCAGTTGACGGACGCCGCCATGAAAATATGGGGCAAACATCCGCGTAGCCATGACATTGCCGTGACAACGCGATTGTTTGCCCCCTATTTTCATGGCGGCGTCCACTGAGCCGGTGTCGAACCGGTGAGATGCGGAGCCCAACACGTGCCTGACCAGTATAGGACGTTGGCGTGTAGCGGACGCTCTCGACACAGCTCCGCGTCGGAGCGTCGTCTATAGGCGAGTCCAGCCTGTCGGTCGTCGTACGCACGAACGCTGAGACTGGCACCACGGGTTGGGAAAGCTAGCCGTACAAGCCCTACTTCCAGCAGGTGTTCGTTTCCGTCCGCCGTGATGAGAATGCGGATTCGCATCGAAACTTCTTTTGGTGTGCCGTTGGATTTAAAAGCCAGCCACGACAGAGAGCAGACAAAGCAGACTGCAGGCACGGAGCGGACGTGGGTCACACTCATGCATCCCACAAAAGGCGTTCTGCGTACAGATTTGAACTCGAATCACCGCGAGATCCGTGCTTTGAACGCCGCATGGCAATGAGTTTAAATGCCGGTTCAGACACTTGCGTTTGAGTGCGTTTGACTGCGTTGCGGCGAGAACCGAAAGCGAGTCACCGGCACATCTGTGCTTCGTATGAAGCGTGGAATCCAATTCAAGGAATCTTCTTGGCACGCGATATAAGAAGCAGGGATGTCCTGGTGTCTCGCTGCCGCAACGCAGTCAAACGCAGTCAAACGCAACTGTGTGAACCGGGCTAAAAGCTTGGCTCGCGGCATTCGAGCCATGGATATTGCGGTGACTCGCGTTTGCAGACTAGCTATTACAAAGCATGGTTGGCATATGGCCCCCCACCCTGCCCGTTTCGATCTGGATGAGCATCGTACCGGCGTGCGGTCGTGTACCACTACTGTGTGGTGCACGTTAAAGACCCCAGGCTAGCGGTTGTACTGCACTGGCTAAATTGCTCATCTACAGCGAGTGACTCGTCGCAACTTTAAATGGCTGACCAACTACACGCTGTATAAATATCCCCACAACCCCAATTTTTGGCATATGGCCTCAAAGGTGGTTGAAAGACGGCAGATGAATACTGAGCGTCCCCGAATCTCAAGAATAAAAATAATCCCTCCTCTATCTCTCAGGTATACAATAATACCCCGAGACATTATTCTATGGGAGAATTGCACCAACTTTGTGCGCAATATAGTAGCACCACTATAATATTCACGATTAGGAAGAATGACACTTCGACATGTCTTCGTGTCGATCTCGCGTCCCGACACCTTGCGTGATACATGCTTCGAAGAAAAATGGGCAACCTTCGGTGGTATCATGTCCAACAACTTCACGAACCGCGCAAAAATCTTTTTTTTTTTTTTCACGAATTGTTTCTTGCACGCTGCAGCCGCGGTCACATTGCAAAAGACAGTCTGAAGACACTGTATGAGGCATGTTTCTTGATGTCCGAGTCCCACTAGAGCGACAAACAAAAACAACCGACACGGACAAGCCTCCAACACACGCCGCATGCTCGCGATGGTATACCTTTGAGAGGCTTTTAGTCGTTCGGTGCTCGGTGAAGTAAGCACGAGTGATTGCAAGACTGCCGAAGATGCCCTCGCGTGCATGCATGATGCTCGTGTTTGAGCATAGCCTCTTTTGTTCTACAAAGCCTGTCAAATCGCGAAAGACTCTGGTTTGAGGCTTGTCGCTGTTGTTTGTTTCTGTTTGTCGCTCTAGTGGGACTCGGGCACGACGGCTCTGCTACATTGGTTATACAAACGCTTCCTGCGGACATCTTTGAAGCGTAAAAACCTGCTTCGAGACCACATACTTTTGTGTCATCATGCCTGCAGAGAACGCCGTGTCTTTTGCATGATACACGAACAGTGTGGCTAGAGGCACTCTGCCCCCGTCTCACCGGGCACA
This sequence comes from Ixodes ricinus, assembly GCA_037355805.1. Taxonomy (NCBI): domain Eukaryota; kingdom Metazoa; phylum Arthropoda; class Arachnida; order Ixodida; family Ixodidae; genus Ixodes; species Ixodes ricinus. The sequence continues at coordinate 81,875 of JAZHYW010018935.1, read as the reverse complement.
AATTGAACCCCCTTTTTCCTGCCTCGGGATTCTTCTTAATTATATTTCGAATAGCATTTACGCCGAAGGCCTTTGGTGAACCAGTGGCAACTCGGGATCGCCAGCTGATTCACAAATCGGTGTCTTTGATAATGCCCCTAAGCCGAGGGATCGTTTCCGCTGATATAGAGGATCCCGCCAGTCCTGACTTTATACGCGTTGTCTGCAAACAAGAACCCACACAAACCAGATTCGAGTCAGGTGAAGCTTCCACGCATGCGCCGTACCGACTGCAGCGCCACCGCAGCGCGGCGCCACGTCAGAGTCCGGGCGGAGTTCATTTTTACGGAGATAAAATCGGCAATAAACGGTGCGTCATGGATCCTGCACGGATTAGGAAAGAGCTTTGTTTTCTTCCGCTCGACTCTTCACGTCATTTATAGTTTGACTTACGTAACGGTACTCGAGGTGCACACGCGAAGAATATGCACCGATAACTGCAAAACTGGAGAGGTAAACGCCGACTCTACTGTACCGAATCGTGTCAGCTACAAGAAAGTATTAAAAAAAATGCTGGAAATCAGAATTCCTCGTTAACGTGTACAGCGAAGACATCCCATCCCGATAACGCCGGCCTTAAATGCGCCGAACCTTCGCCGAGTTGAGTGTTCGGCACGGCCAACATTTCACTCGCCCCACGGAACTGCGTGAAGACCGGATACGTCAATTTCTTCGAAGTCGACACTCCATCGCCCGAGTCGGGCATTCCGATCTCGCGCCGAGATAGGTCGAGGCAGCGATGATAAATCGAAGACGGCTTCGAGAGCTCTCAATTGCCCATATACACGACGAGACGCTCCCTCTGGCCTGGGGACATTCACCTTTACAACTTTGTTTTTGGGTGTGCATTTTTTCCGACCGCTACAACGCGATCTTTTCACCCCAAGCGCGTGCTCCATTCTTTCCTACGTCTGGTTATGACTAGAGACACTAAGCAAACTATAGATATACGCTCAGTCTCTTGACACTCCGTCCTCCAGTTTTTTTGTGCGAGCCGCCATTTTGGCACTTAATGCAGAGTAAACGTTATAAACGATAGTTAGGGGGAAAAGAAAAAAAAACTGTACCCTTGTGGCTAGATATTTGCGAATTTTGTACGCACTGCCAGAAGAGCGTTTCGATGATGACGTCTACTCGTGAGGACGCGAAGAGCCATCCGTTTCGCCACCGTCAGTTGATTCATTCAACTGCGGAAAGCTTTCTAGTGGTTTCGCAATGGATGAGGAGACGAATTCACTTGTGCGTTGAGGAAATTCAGCCTTTATTAGCCGATATGCTAAACTGCAAGTGAGAGCCGGCCCCCTCTGCATCGTTCCAACTTTTTCCCTCTTCCTCCATTCTATGTCTTTCTTTGGAGGGGGCGGGCAAGGTGGAAAAAAAAACTATTTGATGACTCAGAAAAAAATTCTGGAAAATGTAAATAACGAGCGTTCACTATTCGCAAACCGTGGTCACGTCAAAGCTGCCACGTCCAATGAGTGTCTCCCAGGAGCTGGTACTGTAAAAGTACGACGCCAAATGGGGATGTCCTCTCCCCCCAAACAAAATCGGTGTCATCCCCTCCCTCTAGTGAAGACATCACCGCGGAAACCTGTACAAACACAAACATAAAAGGAAGAGCCAAGGTCCTTCGAGGCGAAGCTTTTCACAGCCTGGCAGGAGTGCCACGCGCCCGCCAGGTCTCAACAGGTCCGCACCCAGTTGAAAGAGAAGTGTCTAGTCTCCCCCTCCTCGAAAAAAAAAAAAGAAAAAAAGGTAACACCATAACACCCGATGCAGTAAGAACTAACCATAGCAGCCTACCAGAGGAATCCAAAGGCGTTACTCGTGCCGCCAGAACTCTCTCCCTCTCTCTCTCTCTCTGCACTTTCTTTAATTTCTTTTTAGGCCGACAGCCCTCAAGCCACGGAGTGGTGCCTCAAGCTGGAAAAGCCTTCAAACGAGTCGGCATGGCAGGATGGATAGAGAGATCTTAGGACCAGTCCATTCGGAGTACAGGAGCCGTACATCTTGCTGCTTTCCTTCTCCGCAGGGCGCCGCCATCGTCGGGCCGGCGGCGCGGTACAACGTAGCCCATACAAGGAGCCCGCCTTGAGAAAACTTTCTCAAGCAAACAAATGCGACGGCTTCGCTCGTAGAGGGAGGGGGCACTGTGGCGGCAAGGGGGGGGGGGGGGCACTGGAAGCGAGGAGGGGGAGGAAGTTTTTGATGTCTCTCTTAGCAGGGTTCTCGTACGACGTGGCGTGGTTCCTCCTCAAGGTCAGAGCAAGCGGCGAGTCGCCCCGACTTGGTGTGTTTTCTTTTCGGCGCTGTTCTGGTTTGTTTCTTGGGTAAGGCTATTATTGAAGCAGTTCTTAGCCCCCCTCCCCCACGGCTTCCCGCTGACGGTACAGAGCTTGGCAGAGCCGGTTCGAGGATTCGTGAAAGAAGCAACTCTCAAATTTGTGTGCGTTCTGTTTCCTTTTTTCCTCCTCGAGCGTTCGTGGCGACGAGAGGAAGTTGGTGAGGAGTGTGTGCGCGCGAGGCTGGAAGAGTAAACTCCTTTTATTATTGGATGGCGTTAGGGGGCGCTGCGAGTGGTTGATCCTTATGTTGATCCTCGCCTTGTTTGTACGGATGGGAACATAAGACGACGCGAAAATACGCTGAACACAAAACTGGACGACACAGAACTTGGTGCGATGTTTCTTTTATGGGGAAGCACCGGTGTTACCGATACACAGGTGAAAGTAAACAAAGCCGGCGGACAGGACAGAAATCTGGAACCAGAACTGTGTTCGATGTCCGCCCACCTCGCTGAATTGTTGTTGTTTCTCAGCCTTGGGACTTGTGACAATTTTGATTAATATTCGCGAGGTGCTGCGATAGATACAATATTAACTCTATGTCCTAGTAAAAAAGAAAAAAAAACACGATCCGGTAAAGGTTTATGGCAGGGGCCTTGCTCACGATCCTTTACTTGCCAGATCGAGGGATTTTTATTAGGCCTAAAGTTAAATTTATTCCTTTTCTTTTTCGCAGCGTCTCGCGGAGATTATTAAAAAATGTGGCTCAGACCATTTTGTTAATTACATGCGAACGAGCCCCTGAGTCATGGAGCAAAATAAAAATAAACTAACATGTTTACCTCCTTGTAGCACCTTACGGTAATAATCCATATTTCCCGCAGGTCGCACAACAACAGTTTGTTAAACAGACACGAGAAAACCCGAGAGCCTCATATGACAAATATGAGATGTCGCGCACAGTTCTGGAAGTCCGCATGAATGCACAGAGGCGCCGGAGCTATGTTGAAGGTAACATGGCGAAGGGACGAGTGCAACATACAGCCATGACCTGTCACATCGCTTGTGGCAAACGGAAACTACAGTGCGTTTTTTTTCTTTCTCCAGTCTGGTTTTTGTAAGGGTGCACAGTACCTAAACACCATCCATTCCTTCGTACGCAAGCGACCCGAACGCCAAGAAAGCCCCTGTCGGGCACCAACGTCAAACCGCCTTCTCACTCTGGTGTAGAGCTGCAACTTGCTCCACCAGACGCAGTCTGCCCCCACGACGTCACTCCAGGAGGGGGACCAGACCCAAACCACAAAAGCCAACTTCGCTGACATCTTGCCGCACCCGTTCGCCCCTCCTTAACAAAGCACTCTCCACCCTTCCCGATCCCTCACCAGCAGCGTAGCAAACGACAACAAAGAGATGTACAAAACGGAACACGGCCGAGTGGCAAGTGTCAAAAAGGAGTTACAAAAAGGGCGGCTTATATATATGTTTTTTCCTTTTTTGCTTTACTCTTTATCAACCTTTACTTTCCATGGGTTCGTCAGCATCTAACCGGCTACACCCAGCTGCGAAAGCATCCCCGAAGAAAGAAGCATCACAAAACGGCCGACATTGTTGTCAGACGGACCAGCCCAGCGAGGGTTTGAATCCGTCCTAAATTGTATAAGCTACGTGTCCGCGGTGTACACCACCGTCCACCATAGTCTGCACTACACAACCACGACCCCACTTGTAAAACTCGAGGAAAAAAAATATAGAAGGTCCGCAGTTACTATAGGGGGTTTTGGTCCACAATGGGTCTTCTCAACCGTGGCCGCCTTTTGCCGCTTCCCCCGGCGTACGTGGGAAGCAAGGAAAAGGGGCTTAGCGAAGTAAAGACAAGGTTGGGAAGCGTACCGAAGCAGTGTGCCTAGATTTCAGAGTGCTTCCGATTGCTGCGCTCGGGGTCACGTGGTTTATAGACCGTGAGGAGGTGACCGAAGCGTTTAATCGTCCGCAAGCGTCTCCTCCTCCCGCTTTCCACTTCGCGAAACGCAGCGCATGCGCACTGGCGACCAATCTGCACCGCAGACGACGTCCGCCATTTAAAGTGCAAACGCTCTCTGTGGTTTGAGCTTCTGAGTTGCTGTCTTTCTTAAACGTAGGCTCTCTTCTACACCGAAGCAAGTGCCGCCAGCGCCGCACTCGTAAAGTAACAACGGAAGAAAGGAAACAGCAACGAGGGACTGCGGCAGGGGACAGCGGCAAACATGTGAAACAGTGGCGCTACAGTCGCTTTATGACTCTTTTGGGGCGGTGTGTTGCTCGAAGGGCTGGTTTGGATCTTGGGCCGGTACCGGGAAAAAAAATATTTATTGCCATCTTCTTCACACGTTCTTTGCCACCGTCTTGCAGACAAAAAAAGAAGAAAAAAAAAAGAAAAGGAAGACCTTGTGGAATAAGAAAAAGCAACATCCAAGGTGGGTGTGAACTTTCTCGGTTCGTGGGGAGCGACGAAGACCATCTGCCGTGTGTGTGTCTGTCCGTGTGTATGTGTCTGCATGCGTGTGTGTTATTCTGAGATCGACCTTTTAGTTGGTGGCAGAAACTGCACTGCAGCTGCAAACCGTATTCGGCAACTCGTTTAATAAACGTAGCGGCACGCAAATAACGAGCAAAAATTATGGAAAGAGAACGGAAAAAAAAAAGCTGACTACGAATGCTGGTTTGGATTAAATACGGCCGCCAAGTGTTCTCTGCGCTAACTATAAGACATCGAGAAAACAAGAAAATATAGTCTCGCTAAATGAAACGATTACGTTCGCACGGAGGCAAGACGGTCGAAACAACCGCCCGCTATCCATTGAAGTAATTGCATGCGCGTTGAGAAATGGCCTACTTAATAATGCGCGGATGTTAATTACCTAGTTGTCCTCGACGCTTTTTTTTCTTTTTTGTTGTGGTGCCGAGGACACCGGCAGTCTGTCTTGTTCCCTGCTTCTGAGATGACGAGCATAACTTGGAAAAGGGCGAAAGCTGCGGCCCCGTGAACCAATTAAGGCGACGGAGAGAACCCGTGACAGCTCTTCGCAACGATTGAGGAGAAATTCTGTCCTTTACACCTTCTAGATCTCACAAAGGGTGCATTTAGATGTCCCACAGCGGCCATCTTGAATGGCTACAAAACGATATTTTCATTTATTCAAAGAATTACTATTTAAAAGGCCATACTCAAAATTAACCTTGCTAGCGCACTCCCTGTGTTCTTGTGGGTTCTAGAAAGAACTATTAGGGTATGAGGTTAATTATCGAATTATATAATAAGCGAGTAAATATTGCCGCGGGGTTTCCATTTTTTCCCTTCAATATTAATGTTGGGAGAGATATACCATTGCGGTATAAGCATAAACGAGATGTGCCACTTATACCCATTGTCACCTCAAGAAAAAAGCAAGTTTTGCGCCTTGTTCATACGCGGCGCGAAGTATGGTTCTTACGAGATTTCATTGTCGGACGAACATGCGATGCTTTTGGCGTATAGAACGTGTACGTCTTGATAAGATAACATATATATAGTCTCAAATGCAGCTACGTATATCTCAATTATCAACATAAAAGGGGAAATTAGTAATGCTCCCGTGAAAAGCCGGACTTGTTTACTTCGGTTCTTGAGGTGAAAAAGGGTATAAATGGTGGGAATGAAAACACCTTTTTACACCTTTTCATTCCCTCTAAAGGTGTATTTATAAGTTTCCCTCGCTACAAAAAGAGTAAACTCACAATCCACCGACAAAGGTCGTTGGAATGTATTAAAGCAGGAGATGACGATAGTCGTAGCATAAACGAACACGCAACTAAACTGTCGATGTGGGAGCGCCCTGTTTCAAGGCCCATTCAGGTCCCTTAAAACCTCTTACAACGAGAGGGCACAGTGGCGCCATCTGTCGGGCTGCAGTGTAAACTTGGCGGTCCGGCATATTTTATATTTCTCCCGCGCATTATCCTTTCTTTCTTGGCTCGAAAACCTTTTGTAAATGTTATAAACGAGCCTTTCTTACAGGAATTAGGCACATTTGACCTCGGAAATCCCGTAAAACCTTCGCTCCTGTGAAATGCAGTTCCAGGGTCGCCGCATAGATGGCCCCAGAATGCCAGTGTGTTCCCTCGTCCTAAAAATTTTAAGAAGTTTTAACAGATCTCGTCTTTCTCGGTCGTACTCGGTCGCAAGAGTGTGAACGGGCTTCCACTCGTTTGATCTCCCCACGCGTTCCGACTAAATACTCCCTTTCAACTCCTCCAAATGATGTGTTTCTAAGTATTAGTTTCCACAAATGGAGTTAACTCTCAATCCATTAACGAACGTCGTTGGGATATAATAAAATACGAGATGCTGTACACTCGACACAAAAACTGATATACCAGCAAATTGTCCGAGTGAAAACACCTTTTTACTCTCTTTCGTTCCATTCAAAGGCGTATTCATAAGGTTCACTCTACAAAAGGAGTAAACTCAGAACCCCGACGAACACCGTTTTGAGTATACCAAGATAGGAGATGCCGTACATTCGTAACATAAACAGTTATGTCACTAAGCTGTCGGAGTGAAAACACATTTTTACACCCTTTCATTCCCTCCAAAGGCGTATTTACAAGTTTCACTCTCAACGAAGGGAGAACACTTACAAAGCACAAAGGGACGACGTTGGAGACGCTGTGCTGTCGTTACATAAAGGACATGTCATTAAAGGTGAAACTGAAGACAGTTTTACACCGTTTCATTACCTCGAAAGGCGTATTTATGAGCTTAATTTTCCACGAAGGAGAGAACTCACAAAGCACGGAGGAACAGTCGCACCATAGGCAGATATACCCCTAAACGGTCAGGGTGAAACACCCTTTTGCACCCCTTCGTTCTCCCCAAATGATTGGAGTGAAAGCACCATTTTACACCTTTTCCTTCTCACCAAAGATGTCTTCAGATTATACCTTCGTTTTATTTGCCGCAAGGAAGGTAAACTGGCAACCAACGGACAAACCCGATCAAAAGATAGTTGAAAACAAAACAAAAGCAATATTAAAACAAGAGCACGTACCTTTTACGTAAAAACAAAGCACGCACACATGAATCACACTGTCACAGAAAAACAAGATGAGGTAATTTATAGCACCCGACGCATTAAAAGAAAAACCGAATAAACATATCCCGATTTCCGACAGTTTTCTAATTAAACCTTCAAGACATTTTGGCGCGTTTTGTCTCCAACCATGAGGACAACTTTATTCGCGACAGCAGACTACGACAGATTTAATATTTCTTCGCGACGCCAAAAACGTGGGCGATAAAAAAGAAGGGAACATTTTGTGTTTAAACTTATATCTATTGATTCTTGGTTCTCACTAGCGGGGACCTGTTCTCATGGTCATTAATTATAAGGGACGTGTCGAACTTTTGTCGAAACAGAAGGTCGAATCTTCGAACTTCTAGCGAAATTCGACAAATGTTTTACAAATGAACAGTGTTTCGCAACTTATACACATACACACAAAACAAAAAAAAAACGACTTTTGGGGAACAATCATTTTAAAAGAAGTGGTTAATTTTATATTTTATAAAAAAATATTACCAGTTTTTACAAAATATAAAGGCGAACATGCGTATGATGATAATGCTATTCATGCAAAGGTGCAAGCGAGCTTGACAAGAAGAACGATAATAATCCCTAAAGAAGGAGAACATTGGGGACAAAGGACAAACACAAATCTCGAAGCACAGCTACAGCTCTGGTGCGCATTAAAAATACATGTGCGCTTTTAATTAGGGCTGGACACTTGATCGATTAACCTACCGATGAATCAATTAAAGGGATTGTCCGGTCAAATTTTGTATTCGAGAAAACGGTTGAATATCATTGTTAACGCCTCGAGATGCATCGTACGTGCAATATCTGAATTTTATATGCCCCTCTGTATGAGTAATTGAATTTATACTCCTGCAATCGCTTTCTAGCGTAAACTCTGTTTTCGGTGGCAACATGGGAGCTCTGACGTCACAAAACACAAAGCGAGCATTTCTGTCTCGTCGTTTACACGCGAGTGAGCGCCTCAGCGTGCTTCGTTTTTGTTGTTGTGCTCGACTTGTTTCGTGGTTGGGTGAGATTTTTGTTGTGCGGTTGGGTGTCACAACCACCGGGCAGCACATGCGAGCCAAGACATGACGTTCCACACTTTTCCGCGAGACGTGCAGTGACGAGCAAAATGGATCGTCGCCGTGCGTGGGGACTGGGTTCCCGTCAAGATCGAGATCCCGCTTATGCAGCAATCGTCTCACAGAAAAGAGCTACGAGCTGAGCTCTAAGCGGACAGAAGGCTCGTAAGCTGAGGTGTGATGCTGTGCGAGCGATATTAAACTACGTCCATCCACTCCTCGCCCAAATCGGATCAATCAATTTGTTTATGCAGCGAAACCGAAACCAACAGCAAGACCACTTGGAAACGATTTTAGGGCCGGCTTGCTAGAACCAGCGTCTCAGCTGAGACTGGGTGAAAGAAAGCACTGCCAAAGCCAGCGCACGAGCTGAGCGGGACTCAAGCTGCGTCTCAAGACGCTCGCGCGCCCCAGCCTTTGCAGTATTTTCTTTCACCCAGTCTCAGCCGTGACGCTGTTCTAGCAAGCCGGCCCAGAAGTTGTATTTAGCACGCGTGCTGCCAAATACTGTTTGACCCGCTTGTGAAAATACAGCGTGGCTACGATTCACCAAGCTCATCCAAGTCAAGTGACGACATGCATTTGAACGATTCGCCGGTTGCCTTCGACCCGCGGTCATCGCCTCTGAGGGAAAGACTTGCAGCCTCTCATCACCGATCCAGTGGATCCGCCGAAATGTGTACCCATATGCCGCTTCGTGTACCTAGTTGGCGCTTCAGAGGCGAAATCTGCATCTTTTGCTTTGCAAGCGCTCCTAGTTCGATCGGTGGCCGTCGCGGTTGTGATTGCGCGAAACGGCATACGTTTGCTCGACGCTTATGGCTGTTTTCGAGTAATATCCTGCTAAAAGGCGTGACTCTTTTTGCACACGCTTGGGAACTGCATTAAAAGAATCGTATTTCAGTAGTGTACAGCCTAGGACACTGGTTCTCAACCATCAATGTTTCGCGGACCCCTTGTGGATCGGCGGAGATGATGGAGGACCCCGTTCGGGGTAAGAGGAAAGGAAAGGTATAGGTTAAATATAATAATAATTTAATGAATGGATAAGGGCTAGTGTGAAGTAGACCTCTCTTATTGACGTTCACACGAAATCACTCGCACGAAAACTGAAACATTTCTTTTCGACCTGAAGAAAAAATGCAACTTTTATTGCCGGGCTTGACTGATGAGGCAGGGCTTCGCGGACCCGTAGAATGCCTTCGCGGACCCCCAAAGGTCCGCAGACCCCCATTTGAGAACCACTGGCCTAGGAGACTATATAATTCAAAACAAAATACAAAACATCCATCGACCAACGCTTGTTATCCCGTCCATCCGACAAACCTTTGCGTTTTGTGACGTCACGCAGCAGCTACGGATGTCAGCCATTGACACTGGCGAAATTCGGGGTGCAGTTTCGTACACACGCTCATGAAAGGTTTAATTAATAATGGGAGATCATGTATCAAAATAAAAATGTCGTTTGTCTACATGAAGGCTCCCTCGACGTAGCGAGCACAAAAACCTAAGTACTTCCGGTTTCGACCGGACAATCCCTTTAATGCTTCAATCACGATTAATTTTTTTAACCGGTTAATCGGCACAATTTTGAGAAACAAAAAAAAGTAAAAATTCTACGCTTTCACCACGCAGACGTGAACGCGTACGCATGCTTATGAATGCAAACTGTAAGGTGAAATTTTTACCTAAAGTCAACCGTAGGGGAGATTTTTAACTCCAAACAGGTGGAGACTTCAATTCCGTGTGAGTGTCCTATCAGCGTTCGCTATTGCCGGATATCAACAAACCTCTTTGCCTCTGCGACCTAAATAACAGTTTGCGAGGGAGGTGTCTTTTTCACTGTTCTCAACTACACATCAAGGTTGATCTAAAATCTGAAATTGTATGTCGCGCCGTTTAACACATATTCAACGAAGGCAAAAATAAATTAAAGTAATTTTGATTTTTTTTTAAATAGTATGCATGGGAATGAACGAAATGAATTAATCGATTAAAATATCGATTAAAAGGTGACGGATAATCGGGTTCAAATTTTTAGTCGACGCCAAGCCCTACTTTTAATGCTTTAATTAAGTTGTGGATGTGAAACGATGAAACAATATGCTGTCATCGGTTTCAATTGAGCGGCCTTACTATTTCGCGAATTTTTGAAGTGCGGGTTTCGGGAATGCTTCGCGGCCGCAAATACTTTTGCGATTTATGATGATATGTGCTACGTAAGGCTGATATACTCCTGTAATAAATTGTTAGTTTTTGTTTGTTTTTTAATGTACGTATTTTACGGAATTTAGGTCCTTGCAAAGTGGTGTAAGACATTTACACCACTACACCAACAATATTGCACTCATCGTCCGCCTAATAACGCCGGCTCCTGGCGATTTTTTTTTTCAAATTTTACGCACGCGCAGCAAAAGCTTGAACTTCAGTCGAACTCTTAGTCAAACTTCGCAATAGCTGAAAAAAAAAAAGAAATTGCCAAACCTCGTCGAATTCAGAATCCGGCGGAAGGTTCACGGCAACATCCCTATTAATTTTCTTGCCACCGGGGCCTTTTCTCATTACTAATCATTTATTTTTGTGTCGACGAGGATGTGAAGGTGGGCAAACACACAGGCAAGATAAAAGCGAGCGAACAAATCGGAAAGGGGCTTTCTCCTGCCGAAGAAAAATGTCCGGTCTTGACCACTTGATCCGCCGAGCTTGCCGACCGTGCACGTCGATAATTGGAAGACTAACACAAAATAAATAAAAGGAAAATTCCGAGCAACGCAGAACAAGAAGACGAACGCCACACAAATCATTATTTGGGGCAGTTTTGTGTGGGCTTTTTTTTTCTTCGTTTTTGTGTGTGTGCCATTTTTGAATTAGTTTGTTGTGTAGGGTTTTTTGGGGCCCGATGAAAGTTCCGGCTTCGATCAAACTCGGGAGGATGAAATCCCTCGTTGAAAACCGAGCTGAAAGCCGTCGGGGTCCTCCCCTCCGAGAAACTTGAGGACTGGAGATGAATTCTCTGCTCCAGCTCACCTAAACTTTCGGATCAGCAGCGAGCCTTTTTTTTTTTCTTCAATTGTTATGCTGCTGTTTGTTTTTTTTTTGCGTTTTTTTCGGATTGGGAGTGGTGCTGCTACAATGTGCGGTATCAAGAAATACTAAACAAATGTTAACTTTTGAGTTCAAAAATTAAACAAAGAAAGCGTCGAGTTAACACACAAAAAATAACTAATAACAATTCAAACGCGATCTATCAACGCAAACAATTCAAACGCACAGTCTGCAATAAATTCGGAGTAATCTTTCATTGTTTTTAAAAAGAAAATTACGATAATAAAAAAAACACAACTGAGACTTTTTCATGAACTCGCTGACTACCAATTAAGCAAGGGACTAAAAGTCGGGAAAATGAGGTAGACGTGCAAGTCATGCCAAAAAGGAAGTAGCTTATAAAACATACAAACAAAAAGATACAGCACACGTCGATGTCTTTGCGAAATGCTTGGTCCGTGGCGCGTAGACACGGATCCATATATTTCTCAGGCTCCACATTTGTTTCGAGAGTCTCCTACAGACCATACTGGTATACCATATACGTGTCATCTACCATGAAATGGCTTTCATAACAAATGGACCTCCGAACTCTGTCACAGACATTTTAGATCCGCAAAACTCTTTCTAACACCAAACCCGTGACAAGATCACTCCGTCATAGTCACAACTATGTACATTACTTCGTTGCCGTTTTTTTATATATTTTCGTGTTTTGTTGTTTTACGATACTTTCCTTCCTGACGCAGAGTAGCCAACCAACAGTTATTCCGTTAATTAATCTGTTTTGCTTTTAGGACAATTAAAATAATGAACGGAAGGACGCACAGCAATCGTCCGAGATCAAAAAGAGACAAAAATTATTATTGTTATTATTATCATTATTATTATTATTATTATTATTATTACTCTATTATTATTATTATTATTATATTTTTGTTTGTGGTATCGAGCGAAACTTTTATTCGCGTGACGTCTTTGAGCAGCGTCATTTGTTTGTGTCGACCAGATAGAACCAGGGTTGCCAGGTAGTTTCTAGCTCAAACCGCCAAATGCCAGACGGTGTAGCCCAGAGGTAGCCAAATGCGCAAGAGATTTATGTAGCCCGAAAGTAGCCATATTCTGCAGAGACCAAAAAAATCGCGCGCTCGAATGTGCGAACTCAATTCGAAGACACTGCGTCTGCATATCTAGGGTTTAGGAGCAGCTTGCAACATCTGCGACATCTTGAAATGGATTAAACATTTTAAATCAAACACAAAAGTAAAAAAATTACACACATTTTTACAGTCACATAGTTATGAAGCACTCACTCGTGCACGGCTTACTAGCCTCATACACAATTTCCGTGTTAAAATGGCCAAAAATTGTTTAGTAGGGATGATGTCCTTACAGCACTCGTTCTTCCCAAGGATTGCAAAATTCACATAGATAATGTTTTGAAGAGTTTGAAAGAACATCCTGTTGCTTAGGTCTGACTTTCTGAGGGACACGTGACTGAATACTCGCTCCACGGCGGCATTCGACATGGGCAGTGTCGGGAGCGCGATGGCAAGCTCGGATAGCAACGGAAACAGGGCTGCCCCTGCGCATCGATCTTGGCTTTGTTCGGAATATTCATTGTTCCAAATCTGTTGTCTCCTGTTATGGCTCACTGTGTTTTAAGAAACTTCCATGTTTCGCGGAAAAGCCTCCATTGTTATATCCGCGGTACAGCACGCGTTATCGGGCGACATCAAATTTCGCAAGATGTCTTGAGTTGCCTTTAGTGTAATTTTTCTTCGGATGAGGTGCCTCCTGTAGGAGGATGGTGGGAAGCTTGAGGAAATAAGAGACGCCAGTCGGAAGAAGAAAGGACTTGGTAGCATAAGATAAGCCACAATGAATACAAAAGCGATCTCTTCGGAGCTGAATCGATAGACATGGTAGCTCACTTGTGCCCAGGGGCGGATCCAGAACTCCGTTTTTTTTGTTTTTGTTTTTTTGGGGGGGGCGGACCCATTCTTTCTTGTGCACCGGCGGGTCCATCCATGTCAAATTGCCCTTCGAGAAGGGGGACGGGGGGGGTCGACTTCGTTTGGGGGGGGGGCGGTGCCGTCGCCCCGCCCCTCTCCCTGGATCCGCCACTGCTTGTGCCACTGAGCTAATATAGGTTCTGGCGTCACGCCCACGCATCTTCACGCAGAAAATTCCTGAAAGCGGAATCCAGAAAGGGAGCACTGTCGTTTTCTGTCCATGCTGAAGTGTCTTTTGTAAATCAACTTTAAAACAAACCAAAAATAAGAAAGGAAAAAAAAGTTGCGCGTTAGGATTTGAAATAGCCCCAAAATAGCCCACATAGACAACCGCAGAAATTTTGATACCAAATGCATTACAAAGAAGCCCGATTTGGCTTTTAATAGCCCAATCAGGTAACCCTGGATAGAACCCAGAAACCGGCGGCGACGACACCGAACATCTCAACCGGTTGCGAACACCACACTTCCCGGCGATAAAACTGCGCGAATCACCGGACCGAAAGGCGGGCTGACGACGACGGTGCGGAGAAGAAGCAGGCGAGGCGGACCCGTCTCGTCCCCCTTTTTCCCCACCAATCAATTAGCCGACTTCAAAGCGGTGCCGACGCTCGGCAAGGTCAAAGGACGTTCGACAATGGGAACGCGCCGAACAATTAGCTCCCGCTTCTCCCCATCCCCTCTCTCTCTCTCCCCTAAGCTGACAGCGATAGAAGCTATAGCGCCCGCCCGACCAATCACTGCCTCTCTTTCATCACCTGACCGGTCGCGTTTCAGGAAGAAAAGCTTCTGAGATAAAGCCAACGGGCCGATTTCGGCACTCTGAAAGGCGCAATTTCATGCACGTGACAACATCGCAGCTGGTTTACTGGAAGGGGGGGGGCGTTAGCCAAACACGGCTTAGTGATTCGTGCGATAGCTCTTCAGCAGACTTGCCGATTTGCTTCTCGGTGATTCGTGCGCTAGCCTTTAACCGAATTGCAGATTTGCTTCTCTGATTCCCGCGCTAGCCTTTAGCCGACCAGCACCTTTCCTCCGTCTCTTCTAATACATCTTCGAGTTGCTTCCCAGCCTAGGTGCGTTAAACATCGTGATCAATAATGCGCACCAGCTCCCCTGCACGTTGACCATTTTTTTTCTTCACGCACGCTGGTCTTCGCGCGTGAGTACGGGAAGAAAGAGAGCGTGATCACGTAGCGAAATAAAGACGCAGCACTGAGCCGCGACTGGTCCAACAAGCAGGCAGCTTTCCACAGCACTGCCAGCTTAGGGGTAAACAGCGGGCACGAACTTTCGCTCCTAGGGCAAGTCGATTCCAGCACGACTTGAGAAAGAGCGAAATCCAACGGCCCCCTTTGCAGCCAATCAGAGACGCGGAGCCAAAACACGTGACGGCAGTTCTTGGGAGGATGGGGGTTGGAAGCGTTGTGATGTGCTGCGCTGTGACGTGCCCTTCGCTCCTTGTCTCTGGTTGGCTGGAAGGAGATCATAGCTTTGGCCGTTTGCCGAGTTGTGCCGAGAAGGGAGCTCCAAAACGCGCCGAGTTGGCGCTATCGCATTCGAATTAGGCGCTGGTGTGGTGTATTCGTACGTACGCGCCCACGGGCTGTGTGTCTGTTTTTTAATCAACTTGTTTGGTTTTGAGGAACAGTTTTAAAAGTGTTCCCGGGACGCTCAATGGCTTCTCGATGCTGCGAGGAAAGGAAATGTTTTCGTCTGGTTTGTTTGTTTTTTCTCTCGCGGCTGTTCCTGCTTTCTTTTTTGTTCTTTCTTTTGTTTTTTTTTTCAACGGGACTCCCAATCTAGAGTGCGTTGTCTGGACGCCGAATTCCGGAACGCTATTGGTTTTATGCTGATAAGAAAATTTTATTCGTAAAAAAGAGGACGAGGTTTGAGAAACGGAAGTTGAGAGGGAGCTAGTGGAAACGGACCGTTTTCACATAAAACCCCTCTACCCTGGGAGAAGTGGCGCCATTGATTGTTGTCGAAATGCTCGAGACACGTGCCATGCGCCACTGTTGGGAAGAACATGGCGTCTGAAATCTAGCCCAGTGCTGCGCTGCGCCGCCATGATCTTCCCAAGGGCGCTGCAGGTTGTAGGTGCCTCGTGCAACGACGCACCTTGCGCAACTTTTAAAACATGAAGGAAGGGGCTTTATTTTCACATGAAGAACGGTGGTGTAAAAAGAAAGCCCGGCTTTCACGCGGAGCGTTACAAATTTCCGCCTTTATGTAATGGCTTTAAGCGGCCGTGAAACGAATTTTGGGCTGGGATAAATGATTTCAAATTGGGACTTTACTAATCATTTAGTGGGCCTACAAGAAAGAGGGTAGAAAGCCAAAAGCCAGCTTTTCGGTTACAAACATTTGAAAATATAGCGGACTATTTCGTACCTCTTTTCCTTCGAAAGCTCTCCGCCTTCTCACTGTGATACATCCGCGGTAACCAACCCATACGAAAATGCCATATATGGCCCTGATATACTTTGTATATGGCCATATGCATAAGTGTGTCATATATGGCCATATATGTACAGATGACGTGAGCAGATATTATCATATACAGTGGACAAATACATGCCATATGTGACATATAAGTGCGAAGTATGCATATGTACCGCCATATATACCCGTGCAAATACGGCCATATATCACTGCTATAAAGGTCAAATACTGCCATATGTAGCCTGTCCACGACATATATGGGTAAAAATATATCCCCTGATAATTATATAGGGGCCCGTTTCGGCCGCGCAAGCAAAAAGTCATATGTACTCGCGAAGACACTTAGTTGATTTATCTGTATTGCATGAGTCTCACGTAATGGGTTCACTATTGTTAACATCCTTAAAGTGAAGTTATTTTAGATATTTGGTCCAATTAATCAGTTGCACATTTTGAAGATTGAAAGACAAATGAAATTTGGTTGTATGTTTGACGTGTGACAATATGTCGAAGTGCATAAGATCAGAAAGCGAGTTAATAAAAATAGTGGATTTCAGATCGGTAGGCTCGTATAGGCACCACGTTTCCGCGTTAAACAGCGTCGCAATCGGTATCGCCGTAATCGATGCAACGTCATCCGCTAAATTTAGCGGGAAATTGAATTAGTGTTTATGACACGTGACGTCAATTTTCCCGCTAAATCTAGCAGCGAAACTAATTTTGTTCTATGTTTCCCTGCTAAATCTAGCGGGGTAACATGAACCGTTAGCTTACTGAAGATGCAAGACGCTACTTCGTCGTCGCGAAGCCTTCTTCCCTTCGAACGGCTGCCAAGCCGATGCGCCCGGAGTATCCTACGCAGCATCTTTCAAAGAACCGTTCGCGCAGCATCGCAACCTTCCGTTTGCGAGCGTCGGCGATTCATCGTGTGTTCAAAGTCGGAAGATGTGCTGTCCGTGGTGACTTTTATGTATACTTTTCGTAAAAAAAAAAAAATTGAGTTTAAAAAGCGCGAACCTAATAGTGTACACATACTTTTAAATTCATTGGTAAAAAACTAAATATATTTATTTATCTATTTATTTGTGGACATCGTGTGCCAAAAATAGCTACGCTTAGTTTTTCATTTAAAATTATAATGTGGGTTATACGGCGTAAAACATAGTAGTATCTTCAAACTTGCATCGTTTTGGGACACTTTTAGGCTGGACAGCGTCTTTGGAGGTCCACAAGCTGGGCTTCATAGAGCTGTCCTGTTCACTCGGCATTGACAGCAGAGTAGACGCTATGCGTGTTTTAGGCCAATCGTGTCTCCGGTTAGGGCTCGTGACTACAGTTTAGAAGCTGGTGATATGGCAGAACACGGCACCTGCCTGAAGCCCAAGGCCACACATAGCATTCGCTGTATTATCAACCTTGGGTGCAAGTGACAAATACCTCTCGTTGTGGTCATTGTTGGAATTCCCTAGCAAGATAAGCCTTTTGTGTGTGCACTTACGTTTTGGCATTTCCTTTTCTCTCTCCCCCCAAGCTGAAAGCGTGGTAGAAATTGTGCACTTGCCGAACCAATCAGCTGTAGACTTTTATCGCTTGACTCCGCTCTCTGTGCGCGGGAAATAGCAGAAGCGTGGTCGCGTGGCTTGACGGATGACGCATTAGCCATTGGCAATCTCAAAATGCCTGCTTGCGGATCTAGTTTGGCGTGTGTTGCGCCCTACGTGGCTGCTGTGGATTCTGCTTCTGTAGTAAATTCGAGAAGTCCTACCCGTATTCGCGTCTCCAGCTCGACGCTCGCCCTCCCGCGGCGGAAACGGGAAGCGCTCTAGTGAGGGTCCCCCGATTCTCCTGCTCAGCGGGCACGGCGGAACTGCTCGCGATCATGGCTCGCGAAATGTCATTTCCGAATGCAAACAACACTCTTCACTGTCCCAACGTAGTGCTGCAGCCGGTATGGGATTGTACCTTACTGGAGAGTTTTAGTATCGCACAAAGAAGCAAACGCAAGCGGTGTGCGTTTGCGTTAGAGTTGCGTGCCCCACGTTGTGCGTGCGCCTCATCGCCATGCGCCATCCAAGACCGCAATTTTGGGCTCCGCGCACGCGCAGTGTGGAACACGCAAAGCTAACGAAAACACACAGGGCGTGAGTTCGCTCGCATACGCAATATTAAAACTCACTACTGTTTCACCGGCTTCCAACGCCAATGAAACGTGCTGCAGTGAGCAGACGTGCAAGCAGGTAGGCGTTCCTTCGAACTGGAAAGGCTGAGATTGGCAAAACGACGGCGAGCAAATACAAAAGTAAATAAATGTTATAAAAAAACTAATAATTAAAAAAAATTTTATTTTTTTTTACTTTTGGGCATTTGGTTTGGAAGTATATTGGCGGCGACTTTGGACGTTTCGCCGATTGTCAAAAGTCGCGACTTTGATAGCACAATATACTTTACCCACAATTAATGAAATTTTACATGGATTTCTCACATTAGCTAGAATGTTTTCATTGATTTTAGACTATTTTTATTTTATTGGTAATTAAAAATGCTGCAATTGGCACCAGTGATGATAATTAGCACACTTTTCATTGTCATATTTCTTCGCGCGTTTAAAATTAGATCATAAGCAACAAAATATATTAGAGCTTGAAAAATTACTTATTCAAATATGTGAATTTTAATATTATTATTATTAATACAAATCGCGGCAATGTATGCCTCCAATTAACGCCAAGATCACGAGAATACGCTATTTAACCATAATAGTCTTTCCAGAAAGGTATAATTTTGTTTTCTTTTTAGCATATGAAAAACTCTGACATCATTATCAAGATAGACAAACAATCAAACACTGGATGTAATATGAAGTCCTACGCGTCACGCGGTGCTATAAAACACACACACACACACTTCAGCTGTCTGACTCGGATTCCGTCTTTGGGTTATTGCAGTGAGAGCAGCGTTTATTAATTTATGCGTTTCCTGGACATATTGTAAAAATTGGAATTATTCTCTTATTCTTGTGCTGGGAATAATGTTAAACCAATTAATCATCTAAATACCCAAAAAACAATTAAAAGGCCCGCAGTTCATTATTTCCCATGACAATTATCTGAGCGAGAAAAAGGCAGCGAGAACGCACAAATATCAGCACTGATTTTTTCAACAACTACAAATATCAGCCTGGATCGAACATGTATGTCACAAAATAAAGTTTCCGCGAACAACTTTTCTAAGTAAATAATTACGATGTGAGACACATCTTGAGTCATGAAAGAATCCGAAATTAAGACCTATATCGAGAAATTAAATCCAAAATAGAGGTAAGTTTCGGTTTCGCTCCAGAATTAAAACGCGCATCCTTCCGTAAATAATACGCTAAACACCGTTCTTGTTTTCAGGTTAAAGAGGTGACATGCGCTCATAACACCCTAGCTTCCTCGTATTACCAGAAATAATTTATGTCGCTCAGTGAAGCCAGCACACTAGACAGGCTCAGCAGCGGCACGCATCTCTGACCCTCACTAAACCCGCCATCTTGGAAAATGAGTGGCGCCACCTATAGTTAGTTGGAGTCGCGAATATCGGCAACAAACGATTTCTTCAAAGCCCAAAAATTTTGGTGATGCATTTAGTGTTCGGTTTCACAAATGACAGCTCGTGCTATATCGTGTTGAATCTTCACGGACACCTTCTGTTAAAGGGCAACTCCGCTTCATTTTTGATATTTAGAAAACTATGCAGCCCTCTTCAGTATCATATAGGAAGACCCCATGTCAAATATTACGATCTAATTCCGTCTATATATTTAATAAACTGGCCAGCAAACTTTCAAACGAGCCAAGTCGCCGAAATCTGCCAACTCTAGCGTGCGACGTGAGGCGCAATCGTCAGCGCAGTCAATGCGACGGGGTTGGAGCGGCCAACGTTGAACCACTACGCCAAAGGCATGACTACGTCATTCTCACGTTTTGTTTGTTTTTACTTCTCAGAGCGAAATTGAACGATGACGTCATGAGTTTCTCCTCCCGGTGTTGGCTCTACGGCGTCCACGTGATCACCGTAACGCGGATGCGCTAGTTTGCGCCGCCCAGCTCGTTTATCGCATGTCCGGTTTCTCCGCTCCCCCTCTCCTCTTTCGTGTTCTCCCCTTCCCCTCTCCCCCGGGCCATCACCATCCACGCCATGCGAAGCGACCTTCCCGCGTCGCGTGTCCTGTACCTCGCCCCTACGAACGTCACAAGACCACGTGGTTCGACATGACGTGGCCATGACTCTGAGGACACGAGAGCCAATGTTGCCTGACGCAACCGAAGTTTCGGTTTCGGTATCAGCTGATGTTTAAATTAAGATTACACAAATAATATTCAACATTTCGCGAATCCGAAGACGTAGAGCTGTTGAGTAGTACTTTGTGAAATGGAATCACATGTAAGCCTAAATTTTTCGGAATTGAGCGGGAGTTGCCCTTTAAGTAACGAAGGATTTTGTTTGAAATAAGTAAGATTTGTTTTAGAAACGTCTATCTTTCTACAGTTGCGTCGGCATTGTTTTTTTTTTTTATCTGCCTACGTTTGCGTCTGCATTTTTGGGCATCTTCCACCCCCACGCGCGGGAGGGCTTCGAGCAGCCCCGGGGCTCGGTGGAGAAGAGTCGGACCCCGGTCGTTAACAAACGAATTGGGTTTCAGTTTGGGGCGCCGGAATACCCGTGTCTTGGGCTTCTGTCCTCACTTGTGGCTTTTAAGCGAGTGTGCTTGTGTCCGGCGTATTTCACCGCTTAGTGTAGAAACTTCGCTCTTAATCGACGCAGTAACTTAACTGGGTGGCGCCAGCCGG
Organism: Ixodes ricinus; assembly: GCA_037355805.1. Classification (NCBI taxonomy): domain Eukaryota; kingdom Metazoa; phylum Arthropoda; class Arachnida; order Ixodida; family Ixodidae; genus Ixodes; species Ixodes ricinus. The sequence continues at coordinate 61,033 of JAZHYW010018935.1, read as the reverse complement.
GCGGCAAAGAAAGCATGTAGTGACTCTACAAGGAATTTGGGTTTGACCCTTGAGGTGTCGGAGGGGGTCGTGTTGACAGCTCGATGATCATTGGGTAAGAGTGTACCACGTGGCAATGGGCAAATGTGAAGTGATTGGTCCGTCTCTGGAGGGAAAGGAGGCCCCTACGAAGCCAGAAAAGGGGTGCCGAGAGGATTCTCGGGGAATCGGCCTTTGAGATTGGGGGTGAGATTTGGACTTGGGATTCGATGGAGAGAAATTGGGGACGGGGGTCGAGCCTCTAAACGAGGCAGGATGGTCTCCCAAGTTGGGACTTGTAACTAGTGTAAATAAATGCATATAGTTCTCTACAAGCAGTGAGTCGACCCGTCACTCAGCGACGTTCATGCCACCTCGCTCAAGACCATAGGAGCGGAACCTGCCTCCCACACCACCGGAAGGAACAACAACTTAACTCCTTCCTTTTCGTTTTTGTGCTTGAGTAGTTCTGCCGTGCCCGTGTCGACATATATCTCGGATTACACTTTTCCAAGTCCGAGTCACGTCAACGCAAGTGCGCTCCAACCTACTTCGCGACAATTGATCGTTTTCCTACAGTACTCTTCCAGATTAACTCTAGAATTAGGCCGTGTCTATCTCCTGGCAGCCGGGAGAATAATTTCCCCGAAATTCTACCACAGTCACCTGCCATTGGCCGTCTGAAATCATGACACAACTGCAGGTAGAATACTGATTTTTTTAGTCTCCCCTGCGTTTCGTGATAACACGTTCCACGGCCACCTTTTCGTGGGTACACATTTCATGGACAGACGTTTCGTCGACATTAACGTTTCATCGACATTCGTTACGCGAATGTCGATAATCCTGCTTTCCCTGGGAACCAAGTTGAGCGAAATCAGGAGTGGCGTAAAGCAGCTCATGTAAAAATTAATAAAAGTTGGTACATGCTCAATATCCAATTGGTATTTTTCTTATACAGATGAGAAGTCACTCTTGGTAGATATTTGTAGAAAACAACAATATATATAAAGGTTGCCTTATCTGATTGGGACATATCTGGCCTTATATGGGAGGCAGATATACTCCCTATTTGGCAGACCCAGATATGGATATATAGAAAATTGGGCATATCCTGTCCAGATATGCCTTATATAAACTGATATGCTTTATATGGCCAGATTATGCCCAATTTCTTATATAAGCCATATCTGTTTTTTTATATAAGTCCAGATATGCCATTTTTGTAAGGGAAGGCACGTCAACGGTACCAAAATGACGTCAGCAGACCCCAGCCCACGCACTGAACACGAGAATGGCGTCACTCGGGCGTATGCGCTCATCGACAATCAAACCGTCGACGAATATTTGGATTCGCGTTCCTGGTCAATGAGTGCCCTGACGGAACTTATCGTCACTTGCGAATGAATTCTAGGTTGTGTTTAAAAAGAGCGGTGGAAGCTTGGAGTCATCGCACCGGTGCCCAAGCATGCCAGGACCACGGGATTTCTCAATCCGCCTTTGAGTTGAGGATTATAGCTAAGGAGGAAGTCGAAAAATCGTTTCATGGCCGCTTTAAACGGGTTGTCCGGTGACATCCGGAAGTTACTAGGTTTTTTCGCTGGTCCCTTAGAGGGTCCCAAAATATAGTCAGATGCGATATTTATTTCATTAAAAGATGCCTCAATATTCGTGAAATCAATTATGGACATCAATGCGAAACTTCACGCCAAATTTCGCAAGTATGCAAGGCTGGACGCCAAATTTCGCAAGTATGCAAGGCTGGTTGTGTGTCGTGACGTCACATCAGGCATGGTAACGTCAGAATGGCGGGCGTTCACTTGTTCCCGGCTTCAATCAACACAGTTGATGGTGCGTGCAAAGATTATCGTCGAAGAACTGAGCTTCCCTCAATACCGTAAATCTTGTCTTTCTAAGAACAAAGTTTTTTTTTTTACTGAGAAAGGAGTTAAAAGCTGAGGTGGCTCTCTTTGCCTGATGTCAACGTTACTAGAACTCTCAGTTGGGAAACTCACCGTTGAAACCTGGGCCGCTGGCGTCCACCGAGACCGAGCTAAATGCGACAACAGCGCCACTCTGTATCAATTGTTTTAACTGTGGTCGCCTTGAGCTTTTAGAAAGCATGTTTTTGCGTAAAAACTAACGGAAAAAACTCTTTTTGTAGTAACTTTTATTGGAGTTTAGTACAAAATGGGGGGCGCGTGTTGTTTCCTAAAATCTTTAGTTCGCAAGGTTTTGCAGTATAATTAATATTGTTTTTATACAACCCTGCCTCAGCGGGGATTTCAGGTAGCGCGTCCTGAGTTAGGCGCATATTAACCACGGTAGTAACCGCGGCGCGTCCGCTTGGGAGTCGGGGGCGGTACCTCGAAGCCACTTCCACAGTATCTGTTCTGGCCCCAAAATGGCCGATTACAACGAAAATGGAAGTCACGTGCAGTTCCTGGACTGGCCGCTGCGGGAGAAGTGGCGGCGTTGGGATCGCCATTAGCTCGGTTCTCGTGGACGGATCGGTGCCACTTTTTCAGAGCAGTCTCCATGGCAGTTTCCCGACTGAGCGGTTCTAGTAACGTTGCCTGATGTTTTGCCAGAGCTTCCGCTGTTGCCAACAAAAACGCTACGTGTTTTCCAGGTGGAATCTGAGCAGTTAGGCTCCGTTTAAAATCGTATTACTCGTGCGGCGGAGGATTAAAAAGGTGGATATTGTGCGGATGATATTCCTGAAAGCAATGACAATATAATTTAAATGTATTCTGAAAGAGAAAATTTTACCGGACAATCCCTCTAAGATACGGCATGTGTACCGAGTATTTAAGCTCTGTTATTTGTCACTCGATCAAAACGTACCCGTTTCAAACGTAAAAAAAAAAATTCATTTTTTTTCTTTGACAAGCCATGTTTTTTTAAGAACTACTTCGGGCAGCGTATGACGCAGTGCAGTGCAGACAGCAGCGCTACCGTAGTGGCGTGAAGTCAGAGTTGACAGGGTCCGACAAGGAAAAGCAAAGCTCCGTTTTCGAACCGAATAATTAAAACTATGCATCGTAGAAAGTTGAAACTCCGTGTGAATGGGGCGCAATCTGTGGTGATATGGGAAATGGGATGTACGAAAGTTTGAGAATAGGGCGGTACCTGGCTCAAAAGATGTAATCAGAAAAAACTATATTTACCTTTGAGAGAACGTTCACCAGGGCAATAGAGCAATCAACCCAGAAAATGACGTCGATGGCACGTGTGGCATTTATTTACTTCAGTAAACAAAACATACATATATATATATATATATAGCCAGCAATAAGAAAAAAAGGAAGCTCAATGAGAAAAAGAACAAGATGATTCCGGCAAATTTGTTTTACTGAAAAAAAAAATGCCACAACCACCAGAGCGTTTCTTTTTTTTTTTGTTCGACGAACATTAGAATTTACGGCCCCAGGGCAGGGGACAGGAGGCGCCTCGGTCGGCTGCTTGTCAGCGCGGCTGGTGGCCAAAACGAGCAACTTTGGGCAGGCCCAACCAGCGAACGATTGGACGCGAGCTCTGCGTCAGAGGTGGGCGGGGGGGGCACTCTGATATTCGAGCTCGAGATCGGGTCTAGGGACTGCGGCCGCGGGCCGTCTCAGGGTTGCAAAAATCCCGCAGAAGATGGCGCCACATGTCGAATCAAACTTCGTCGCCCAGGCAGCCCAGGGTCTGATCGCAGCCGGCACTACGATCCGTGGAGCCACTCGAGCAACGACATAAAGTGCGCCCCCACGGAGCTCGCGCTCATGTTTACAAACAAACCGGAGCGCCCCTAGCGGACGCCACCGGCGCAGCGCATGCGCGATGGAGTGTGGGCAAGAAGCTCACCGTCGCCCATAAAGAAACCACTGGAATGCAATGATGTCGGCGTCGGTGTGGGTCCCCGTGCTCTTTTTCGCGTTGGAATTGATTCTACACTCTTCTTGCACTGCCCGACTACTTTAGCGGCCTCAGCAAAATTAACGAGGCTCGTTACACCGCAAAACATCGCGTGAATAGTGTGACATGCGGCGAATTCATTCCGCGAGAACACTGCAGCATGGAGGCTAAAGCCTGATTCGCATGATGAGATTCTGCTCGCTATTTTCAGTCGTGACGTCGCTCGGACTGCAAAAGCGTGAACCGCAGCTGAGATTGTCGACGTCAATACTGAAAATCGCAAACAGAATCGGACCAGGTGAATCAGGCATAACATGTTGGCGATGGCCACTGGTAACAATTATCAACATCTCCTTGTATCTACTGTTTACACCGAGCCTACTTACCCCAACAACCTTCAAACTTCCTTCAAACTTAGTCGTTTCAGGCCTGCACGTACTTCATCGTAACTACCGGGCCAACGTTTGGTCTACGAACAGCTGTCGTTTAAACGAGGAGACAAGCAGAAACGTTTGAAAGGGCAGACGACAGTTCGAACGATCACGCGGCCGTTTGAACTTCAAGACGCACTGAACGTAGTCCGCAGGTAGTCCGTGCAACTTGGCGGTTTTCCTGCGTTCATGTTGGAACAAAATAAATAGATCTGACGACCACAAGTATCCGTGAATTCAACCCAAAGTGCTTCCCGCACAAGCAATCGTGGTCCGACGGCGTCTGGTTGTCCTTTCTCACGGCACCTATCCACGTTATCGGAAGAACCGAGCAGACAGAAAACACATGAAAACTGACCTTAAACCTTTCCCGACTCTTTTGGTACAGCCCCAGTCGCGGCGTTTTGACGAGAAGGCAGGTTTTTGTCTAGTTTCTTCCAAAACAACACAAGAATGCACGTCCCGCATGGCTGACTTCCACAAGACCGTAAGTGCGCCCGATGTGAATAAGTATAAGCGTTGGCTGCGAATTATAAGTTTATTAGTATAAGCATTGGCTGCGGAGTATCAGTGTAAGTATAACTATATGCTTTGGCTGAGAAGTACAAGTGTATAGTATAAGCGTTGACTGCGAAGTATAAGTACAAACGGAGTATAAGTAGACGTTGCTAATAATTCTTAATTAAGACGGCGAGTTGGGCTAGTTGGTTGCGCATTCTTAAAGTCTGACGCAAAAACAACGAGGACACAAGATGAGATGCAGACTGCAGGTGTCCAGTCTGCATCTCTTGTGTTCTCGTTGTTTTTGGCGTCCAACTTTAATAACAAGTCTTACTCGGTTTAATTTTTTATAAATAAAGAACCGAAATCCTCCACGTTCCAATCTCACGCCTGTCGTAGCTCCTCGCAATCAAGTTATATAAAATCGGGCTTCCATTATTGTTACTATTTATACCTACGGGCGAATATAAACCAAAAAAATAACATTTCTTTGATACGCTTGTCACGTATAGTTCTAGCTATATTGCCACATCACTACAGCGACCCGCGTACAAGCAACAACCTTTTCCCCGCGCAGAAACGGGAGATATGCCACACACGAAGCCCGAGAGCGTTTGTTATTGTTGTTGAGCTGCGCGATCTCCCCCCCACCGCCCCCAAAATAGTATCTTAGCGCACGCGCGACTGCTTTTCTTTGCGTTTCTTTTTTTTTCTTTCTTGTTGTAAGCGATACCCTCGGGAGCACGCACTGCTATTACGCAACACTTCACAACAACAGGTACTACATGGCGAGACGGGATCAACCGTGAGAATCAGAAAACAACGAAACAAAACGCGGCGCGGCGAACGGACCGGATTGGAACACCGCGTACACAACCGCGAATGTGATATAGTATATGACACTTATTTTATATAAACCGGAGTCCGATTGCAGGCTCGTAAAAATCTTGTCGTTTGTGCTGTCATCAAAAAAAAAAACGCACAAAAACGCAACGCAAAAATCTTGCTCATAAATGCAAAAAAGTTTGGATGAGAAAAGAAAGAATGGTGGCTCACAGTTAATATATTTTTTTTTTGTTTTTTTACAACGTTCAAGTTTGACGAAACGTATGTAAAACAAATTACAGAGATACCTAAATTATAATGTAGATGGTTGAGCGTGTTGGTTTCAATTTACGATAAGGAAAGAGGGACATTTAAGACAAACAGACAAGACAGGCTTTGCTGCGCGATAAAAAAAAAGGAAGAAAAAAACCTCTAACTGATGAAAATAAAAGAGACATATTTAGACACGTTCCGCTTTTATGGTCCGACCATGGCCAACTTTCTGGGACATTCCGTGAAATAAAAGAAAGTTTTCAAAGTGAATATCAATATTCTAATTGATTTGCGTTCTGCGATACCGGGGCAATTACCAGTTCACGGGAACATTACGATCTCTCGTCAAGAAAAGCAGAAATTCGTAATTTTGTGAATGCGGACTATAGGATTCAGTGCAAAGAAACTGTATAGATCCATGGAATAAAAACTATACGCGCCCAAGAAGTTTAATTACCGCTTATTGATCTTTTATGACTGTCATCTAAAATATTCACGGGGAACATTGCGATGTTTGTTGTTCAGTTGTTGCTGCACATCCGCAAAAGTCGTTGATGTCCAAGTTGGGGATGCTTAGCAGACAGCAAGCTAGGCTCGTTGATGCATAACAACCTTTAAACGCAAAAAATAATGTAAAAAAAGATATAGGACACATATCTTTCCCGGTTCCCATCCGTCCAGTTTGGTTAGTGGATATAATACTCAAACCTCAAGACACGGTGAATATATGTTGAACTACAAAGCTTTCGAACCATACAATCCCAAATCATCATCATCACGGTCATCCAGTCTAAAGAAGGCTGAAACACATCACCCAAAATTCGCACAAAATTCGGAACACACAAAAACCGTTTCATGCTATCTCCGAGAAACCAGGGAACATTTAGTGATGTGAATACTAGAGGATATTGTTTCGTTAAAAGCATATCTACGTTTTCGGTGCAACAAATAAAAGAGCATGGTTCGTTTTTCCAGGAAAAGATTGTGGAATATAAAATTTAATTATCAAAATTGCCAAAGATTTTCGCATGGTTTTATCGCACACGTAGTCCCGCCTTTTATGCACAATTCACATTGTGCAATTTTACATGCGATTTCTCGGCTGCGACGTTATTCACCGCAACTTTCAGAACGCTTTTTTTCTTTTTTGCTTACGAATTCGCAACAGTAAAATTGCAAGCAAAATTGTACCGTGTGAATCAGGCATAAAAGACGGGGACGCGTGTGCAAAAAATTGACCGTAGTTCGCGCAAAATTTTGAACACGTGCGAAAATATTTTCGCGCCATCTTTGAGAAATTGTGGTATTCGCCGCACGTAAACATAAGACATGGATTCGGTAAAAGCATATCCAAGATTTCTGCGCGATAAATACAATCGCCTGGTTCGTTTCCCTTCCAGAAATGGCGTAAGGACTATTTTCCCACGTTCCGAAAATTTGGCCGATTTCCGCGTTGTTTTTTCGTACACGCGTTCTCGCCTTTACTGTCACATCATCATCATAACGCAGGGGTTGACATTAACCGAAGCACGTTTTATATTAAACGGAAAGCCACCGTACCCCCGCATCCATATACACTTTCCGTGACGATTCGGAAGTTTAGCAATTGCTATCCATTGCTTTTATTTCCTACCCCTCATCAAATGTTTTATAGCGGGATATATATATATATATATCGTTTTGTTTTTTTTGTTTCCTTAGTGCATCGGCGTGTTCATTGTAGTTTTCGTGCGGAAACTTCCGCACGCTCCTCGAAAAGGCCCAACCGCACGGCGGCGCTCGATTCCCGTCAACCGAAACTTGACCACCAACGTCGTTTTGACCGCACGTCGTTACAACAAACGCAAAAAAAAAAAGAGACAGAGAAGAACGGGGAAAACGTTACTATAATATAATAATAAAAAAGGAGCTGACTTTCCGCCCACTTCCCTCCTAAGAAAAGCACAAAAGAAGGGGAAAGAGAAAGATCGTGCATCTGACGAGTCCTTTCTGTCGAGGGATGACGTAACATCGTGGTCAGATGTGTTACGCGAGTTTCTTGAAGAAACTCCAAAGTGAACAGTTTTGAGCTGAACGCAAACTGAACATCAAGTACGTACTCAAATCTCTAAAAAAAACAGTTTTTTTTATTTCATTAAAGTTTTTGAAGAGATTACTCAAAAATTTTCGCTAAAAAGTATCGTAATTTATTACCGAAAAAAAAATCTTTCGTGACTTTTGTGCAGTGTGGATTTCGAGAAGCGATTGGCAGTGATACGTAATGTATTCGTTAACGTGAACTGATATATTCTCGGGATACTTTTTCGTGGCATTCTTCCAAGTCACAGAATTTGCTGAAAATTTAGGTCAGCCCTCTCCTATGCGGTAAAAGCTGTTTTTTTTTGTGTGTGTGTAGGCTAAAGCTTTTGCTGATCTTGTATCACAAAGAGAGTAACTCTTTTAGTTTCAAAAACAAATAGAAAGACCAGCGCACACAAATCACAGTGTAAAAGTCGTTGCGACACAATGGCTTAGCACTTCCAATCTCATCAAAACGATATATTCTTGTTTTTCATAATCCCTAGGAAATTTTAGGGGTGTGTCGAACTAAACTGGGAGTGTGTTGTGCTTTGGTAAAGGGATGGGGGGCGGGGGTAGGGATAAATCACTGCTCTTGGATTGAGCATGTTAACCCTTTTATTTAAAAATCATGCTCACGAACCGCTAACACACCCTCCTTTTCACAGATTCCAGAGCCAACACCTGTCCACCACTGCTTGATCACGCACTCTAAGCCAAGTAGTCAATGTTACTAGAACTCTCAGTTGGGAAACTCACCGTTGAAACCCGCGCCACTGGCGTCCACCGAGACCGAGCTAAATACGACAAGCCTGGTGCGCCACTCTGTATCATTTGGTCTTAACTGTGGTCGCCTTGAGCTTTTAGAAAGCATGTTTTTGCGTAAAAACTAATGGAAAAACACTCTTTTGTAGCAACTTTTTATTGGAGTCTAGGCAAAAAAATGGAGGGCGCGTGCTGTTTTCTAAAATCTTTAGTTCGCAAGGTTTTGCAGTATAATTAATATTGTTTTTATACAACCGTGCCTCAGCGGTGATTTCAGTGTAGCGCGTCCAGAGTTGGGCACACACTAACCACAGCAGTAATCCGCGGCGTGCCGCTTGGCGGTCAGGGGCGGTACCTCGAACAGGGTGTCGAACCGGAACCGAACCGAACCGGAAAACCGGGAACAGAACCGTTATTTTTCGCCGAACCCGGAACTGAACTGAACCGAAATCTTCGCCGCCATCTTGGAACTGAACCGGAACCGAACCGAAAAAATATATAACGGTAACCGGTTCAAAACGGTTCAAGGTACTTTTTTTTTGTTAGTATCACGAAATGAGCACATGGGAACAAAAAATCGGCGGCTATATTTCTATCTACTGATCAAATCGTTACATCCAGAATTGCAATGTATGGTAAATTTTGGGTTTTCGTGTCGCTTTTGTATTGGCAATATGATTAACCATGTGTCACGTTGTCACGTGACGTCATGATGTCAACACATGTTGTCAAGTAATGTCACGTGACCTCGTGACGTCACGTGAGTCACTGCGTCAACTCGACTTAATTTGAGAAAGTCCCTAGATGCATTAACCTTGTTGGCAGCATAACGTGAAATGACACCACGATTTTTGCACCGAGAGCCACGTGACACCATGACGTAAGCGATTTTCATATCTTCTAGTGGAGTGCTCGGGTTGATGACAACCAGCATCACCAAACATTCGGGTAACGGCTCATGTCAATTAAATATGATAATTGCCCAACTCTAACAATATCTGAAGCTCAGCCCAAGCTTTTGCTTTCCAAACTCTAGCAGCCTAGGGCATGACTGTGATGAACACTGACGGTATATAATTAGCGTCAGATCACCTGGCCGTTTGTTCAAATTGCGAGTTGAGGAGAGGATCGACAGCTGTCTCTTTCCTTTATATTTTCTGGATCTGCTATTAGGGGAAAACTAATGAATGTTTCCTCAAGCTATCAACACCAGGGGTTATTTCTTAACAGTATTTATTGAAAGTACAAAAACAAAATGTTGCAAGACCAATTTTACATCATCGAAGCACCCAAACGTTTTTTTCGTTGTTGCTGAACTGCATTCGAAAGATGTCCCCGAGAATAGAAGTATTGAAATGACTAAATTTGACTTATTAATATGAAGTTTCATAGAACTACATGTGTGTACGAAAAAAATACGTAAAAAAAATTAGTGACTTTAGATGGGCAGCCCAACGTTGGCAGTCGCTGTAAGTCTCATACGAGCGTCGCTCTCAAGTTATTGGCCAAGTCTGGACCCCATCTGTATTTTGCTTAAAGGAGCTATAAAAAGATTTCTACACATCACTAAATACTACTCAAGATCGCTCCCTAACGGTAATAACTGATTAAACTTGGATTTGCTCTTTTTTCTAGGCAATGGCAGTCGCCAAATATTAGAGAAATATGAGCATCGTTCATCCCCTCAACTCGGTGCCAGATGCGGCTACGTGGCCTGGTGCCTGTCTTATGCCGCCAACGTTAATCATACCCCCGCGCTGGGGTTGGAAAGGAAGAAAACGCGTGCTGAGCTTCAGGCATTGTTAGAGTTCGGCTATTCTCATCACCGCAGTGGTTGGAGACGAGCCACTACCCAAGTGTCCGTCGAGGCATTGATTGTTACGAGCCGATGTCCAGTGATCACGCAGTTCTCCTGTCCAATCCATGAGCCGCGCTCAACTGTCGTCAGGCAGGTGGTTTTGATCCCACAATTACGACATCAATCTTTGGAAAGGCAAGACTAGAAGAAATAGTCTCATTTTATCCTCGAAATTTTACCGCAACAAAGAAGCTTCTAAATCAGTGGAGGCCTGTGCGAGTATACTTGGGCCAGACTAGGACCACTACGCCTCGGAAAAGTCATGAACATTCCAACCCGATATCGTTTTATGACCTGTTTAAACTTCACGGGGTGCAAAATAAAAGCAATGGAGGGTTGTGGTTAACAAGTGTCAAATAAAATTGTCGAATTAGCACACACAAACGGAGGAGGCAATTCCTCAGGAATACTTTCAGCCTTTCCACTCTGGTGAAGAAGGAAGACCAGCGAAGCTGTACTCTGGTGGGAATGAAGTAATGGCCGGCCGCAAGTCGGCAAGCCAGAGTGGAAAGGATGGGAAGGTTGCTGCCATCTATGAGCGACGGCGGCACACCAGACACCCATCAAATCAATTGTCTGGTTGCCGTCGTCGCTTAAAGATGGCGGTAGCTGTCCAGAGTTTAGTGTCATCATTTGTTTGCTGACGGATACAATACTGGGGAAACGTGTGCGGGTGGGGGGGGGGGGGGGGGTTAGTTTTAGAAACATATTGTGTTGTAAATGTTCCTCTTCCACGCATCTTTGGTGCAGACCAAAAAGGGTGATCCCGAAAACTACGTTGTTTGCATATACGCTCTTCCCAAAAAGCATGTTTTTGCCGTGGCAGCGGCTAGTGCCGTTCCTCATGATTATGCACTAAGAATAATATTACGTGCCTTTCAAATACTTGGCTTTCACTGAGCTTGAACCTCCTGCAGTGTGCATTTTTCACCATCGATTTTCTCAGCAAGAAGAAATCAGAATGACCACCAGCCTATAATGTAATGACGTCACGTGCATACCATGTTAAACGGTTCAGCTTTCTGGTGAAATGTAATGTTCGCAACACTAGCAATAGATGTCCTAATTGTAAAGTTGTGCAGTATGTATAGCAGTCTCGCGATGATATATGGCAGCCTAGAGAAATGTTAGAGCGCATGGCTATTCTCATTTCATTTCATTTATTGAACCTTAAGGGCCCGTGAGGGCATTACATAAGGGGGGATCATTCATATTATACATTGGAAAAACAAACACAAAAAATACATTCAGGAAAAGGTTGGCAAACGGTTAACAACATAAAAAGTGCAATTGAAGACTTGATTTAAAGGCGTTTGGGTCCACGATGGTGACGATGGAGGATGGGAGGCTGTTCCAGTCATTGATAGCTTGTGGGAGGAAAGATCGAGTTGAAAGCGTTTGTTGAGCCAGAGATCCTTTTGATGGCGCAGGCGTTGTTTAGGCGAGATGATGTTCGATCGGGAGGTGATAATAATGCTGTTTTAATGTCAGGGACAGTGATAATAGATTTTGTGAAGGAGGCAGAGCTGAGAGACGTTCCTACGAAGCTGCAAAGAAGAAAGGGTTAGTTGACTTTTCAGGGCAGAGACACTGATGGAGTTATCTGTACGTGGAAAGGATGAAACGAGTGGCCCTGTTTTGAATTGCTTCCAGATGATTGATAAGGTAACCTTGATGGGGTTCCAGATGGAGGCAGCATATTCTAATTTAGGTCGAATAAGTGTGTCGTAGGCCAGTTTGCGGACGGTTGGTGGAGCAGGTCGAAGGTTACGTCGGAGTACTCCCAGGGTCCTGGAGGTGTCTGCGGAGATGGCTTCAATGTGATGATTCCATGAAAGTCTGATGTTAATTTTACACCGAGATATTTGTACGAAGGAACAGTCTCAATTGATATCGGAGCCTAAGTAATATTGGTTGGACAAAACGGTTTTTTGTTCTAGTGAAACAGATTAGTTTACATTTAGATTTGTTTAATGGCATGAGCCACTGTTCGCACCATTTATTAATTTTTACTAAATCATCTTGGAGTTGAATGTTGTCATGCACACTTGTTACTTTGTTATATACGACACAGTCATCTGCAAACAGGCGAATTCTAGCATTATTCTAGCATAGTGTTGTAAAGTGAGGGCCCAAAACAAGTGCAGGTAAAACCGAATATAACATTAGCCTCCCGAGGCAGTATTTCGCGAAGTTTCGAGCGCATGCAAGCTGATGAAATGTGATTTATACTAAGATTTTAAGAATCTTTGTCTGTCTTTCGCGCTATATATGTAAAATTATGAATTTCATTGCTTGCACCTTTACGCATCTCTTTTTGCAGTAAGGTGTTCTGTAAGGGATTATTTGAGAAAAATAACATTAATTATCGCTCTCTGTTTGAACATTTCGTGTATTTGACTTCCAATCTACCATGTGAGCACAGAGTCCTTTTTGGCGTACCCTGCAACCCGGTTTTTCACACTGCCAATCAGCAAACAGAAAAACACTTTTACGCAGACTCCACAGCTCGCGTAGTTTCGAGTATCGTCCTTCCGCGTCGGTCTCAAGCGGCTATGTGAACTTTATAAAGTAAAATTTATTGATCATTATAAAAATATATTTAATTACTAACTGAATATTTGACAACATAAATAAAGGGCCGATTATCTGAAAGGTGTTCTGTCAATCTTTTCCGGCGTTTTTATCCTCGACAGGCACGTTGTAAGTGATATGGGACAGCCTTACACACATTTCTGATTTTGAAGCTAATTTAAATAACTATGTGTTCCTCACACATATAGAAGTCTGTTTATCGCCTCTTTTATGTGGTGAGCATTACTTTTATATGTCTGTGGGCTGGACAAAAACAAAGTAAACAGGGGCGCGCGGCGGAACTATGACGATTACACACGCAAACCGTCAGAAAGTGTCCAATTAAGTAGCTGCCATGTCGAGTAGAACGTGATATACTACTTCGTTTTACTTAACAAAAAAAAAATCTTGGAGGACGCTTAAGCTTCGCTTTTAGAAATGGGACGCAATAGCGTTATCGGGCCTCGTTTGCATCGATTCTTATTTGCCGCGCAAGCGTGCCTCGCGTGGCCTAGTCAAAAGCGTCTGACTTGCAACCAAAGGGTCGTGGGTCTGAATGCCGCCTAAAATTCTTAATTTTGTTTTTAAGGCAAAATAATTACTTTAAAAAGTGAAATCATTTGAGACATATGGCGACCTTTAATTCGCATTACATGTCATGTTTTAATCACTCTCATTCTACGCGTGATGTCACGTTTCACGTGAGCATTGTGGGTTGTTTGAAATTCTTGCGCGAGGGCATGTAGCTCTGACGTCATGACCCTATCGACCAATCAGGATTTTCCAGTCACGCCACCGACATCGGCTTTTCTGCGACATGAGCTCCTTAACGCTATCGCGTTAAAATCATCAATTAGCAAGGGTGATGCTCATTTGCAAATTAAATTGACCGGCATCTTGTCAAGAACGAACCTCAACAGCCAATGGAGCATAATAAAATGTTCCATTGGGCAAGCGCCATTTTGTGCCAGATTCGATCTGAGTACGAAGGTGCTTATAGATTAGAGTGAACAATTGCGATTACTCCTTGCTGCATGATTAGTCGCATGCATGCGGTGCTGAGTGTAAACAATGTTTGATTAGAACAACAAGCATTTTGATTGCCGCTCGGTGTTTCTATAAAAAATAGACTGAAAGGAATTATCCTAAAATTTCTGTGACATTTTGAAAATTTTATTGCTTTTAGCTCAGTTGGGTCGTCATCATATACATATATATTGTGAAGCGTATTTCGTAAACATTATTTCATGATATATACAGCCACGAGGTGCTCATTTCATAATTTTATGTGGTGTAATTAATTCCTTAGTTCAAGGACACAATCACGATTTCCCTTTTAATACTGCGACACAAAGTTGTACCAATCACGGGTATTTTAGGTGACCTACCACACTTCGCGACATCATTTTATACCATGTAAATAAATCAGCTTGAACTTTAGAATTTTACTTAAACACGAAGATAGGACAAGAAAATACAGTATAGTTCTAAATTTCAAGCAGATCTATTTACAGGTATGTACCAACAAGCTGAACTCTTTACTCATGTACTTAAACATTTTGATTCAGGTAAATTATATGTTACTGGTAAACAAAGGGATGTTGAGTCGTATGAACACGACGTTATGTACGTTAATGTAGATTTTCTTCTACTCCTGCGTCGAAATTAAATAACTGAATTTCATATTTTTGGTACCTAAAAACAAAAGTAAATTGCACGGACGATCGAAGAAACTATATAGTTAATCGTTTCATGGCGTAAATAGTGTATATTGCTAGAAGAACGCGGAAAATATATTCTCAATTTAGCGGTTCAAACCGGTTCGAACCGGTTCGAACCGGTTTGAACCGTTATTTTTTGCTCCCCGGAACTGAACCGGAACCGAACCGAAAGCCGTGAACCCGAACCGGAACCGAACCGATAAAAATTTCGGTTCGACACTCTAACCTCGAAGCCCCTTCCACAGTATCTGTTCTGGCCCTAAAATGGCCGATTACAACGAAAATGGAAGTCGTGCAGTTCCTCGAGTGGCCGCTGCGGGAGAAATGGCAGCGTTGGGATCGCCATTAGCTCGGTTCTCGTGGACGGATCGGTGCCGCTTTCCAGAGCAGTCTCTATGCGGTTTCCCAACTGAGTGGTTTTAGTAACGTTGCATGTAGTGGATACGAGGGCTGCGTCCAATGGATATACCCTTTGTACCGGGCGGTAGCTTGCGCCACCTAGCCAAAGTCTAAAAAGCAATGGCGACCGCCAATGTTGCTCGATGAACTTTTGGACATGATGGACCACCAACCAACCTCAGCAACACAACCACAAATATGCAATATTTCTTTCTCGTTCTTATGGCCTCAAAATGTTATCCTTAGATTACCACCTAATCACCCACAATCTTGTCATTCCTTCAAAATAATTACCTATAGTTCCAAGCAGTGGCATACCAACTTGTTTTTGAGTGGGGGGGGCGAACCTGACCACCCCCCCCCTCCTCGAACGGGGGGGGGGGTGCCCTTGGTATCTCTTGGGCGCCGCCGACCAGTGTTTGCCCTGCCCAGTGGCGGCTGTTTCAGGGGGGGGGGGGCAAAACATGTTTGCCCCCACTCTGAGAGCTGGGGGGGCAAGCGCCCCCTTGCCCCCGGTTGAGTACGACCATGGTTCTAAGTCACTTTGACGTTCAAAGCGGAGCACACAATGCAAGCTAGTCTAAAGGCACGTAAAACTAGAATTCGAGACACTAAGACAACAAAAATTCAACGATATAAATAGAATTTAATCATAGAACAAACACTTCTACTATGAACAACCGAAAATGCAGTGATGGGCCAGCGTGGCAGACTTAATTGAATTTCATTGACTCCACAGCAGCAGCCAAATATACCGCGTAAATATGCTATGCCTGTGCTGGCCTTCCCCTTCGATGGTGACAATATGTACAAAAACCTAGAGACCAAAAAGGCCAATTGACGTCTTCACTGGAGCACACATGTTGACTCTGGTGGAGGAAATACAAAAACACAATTAGATGTAATGGTAACTTTTGGAACGTGCGCATGGCACTGTTCAAAACGGCTCGCCTACCCGATCGGATGGGGGCCGTCCTCTCCACTCCCAATGTCTGCATGGTCATGTAGGACTTGACCAGTTCAGCTGCGTCGAGCCACTTCTTGGCCTGCAAACATTGCGGATGACGACAGACCATCATGGTAGAGTGTGGTGCACCAAAGTATATCGTAGCCAATCACAGCTGATCTTGGAAGAACATGTATCAATCCAAGCAGATCACAGCAAATCACCAAAGACGAACCGCGAGAGATAAATGAAGGCCAACAATATTCACAGATACATGAAGATGAATGGCTTCAGCAATACGAGGAACAAGCCCCATTTTCCCAACAAGATTTCCGAAAATTACTTATAACTTTTGAATAACCTCGGCAACTGGTCTAGACCACTAGTGCTACACTTGGACAGAGACTGAGCATGTGGTGATGCATAGTTCATTTTCTGGTAAAAAATAACACTGCAAATTTTTTTTTCGGAGACACGCTGTAGATACACGCTAATAATTGCAGAGCGTGGAATGCCAGAAATCCCAATTTCCGACATCATTCAATGGAAACTAAGCACCCAAGTAAGGCACAAGAACAACATACCCAAAAATTATGAGCAAGCACGATCCCAACATTTAGAGATAATCATGTAAAATTGGAGGACGGGCGCTTTTTAGGTCGAACAACATGCAACTTTTGTGTATTTTCTGAACAATACAAAATTAGAGGTGGTAGACACTTATTGTGGAATGGGCGGATGCCGGTATTATTACCGCACCCAAGGATATTAAAACAGTGCTAAGAACAGTTACATGAGAACAGAACATGACACTGAAAAAAATTATTGTTTAAGGTTATAAAGTGAACCAATCATTAATTTATTTAAAAACCTCGTAAGCTCATAAAAATCTTGCTGATCCATTAAAAATTTATAAAATAATAAAGCCATAAGGAAAAACATCACTCGTCTCTCTTGCTGGTGTAAGTTCAAATCTGGAATGGACTCGCAGAGGCACAAAAAGAAATTTGCGATTGAAGGCGACACCGCAATCAAGGACAAAGAGTGGATCCTGCTGTAACTTGTAACGCGAAAACTCCACGAGGTAAACCACAAAACCCCGTTTGCAACACACAAACTCCATCCACAATACACAGACTTTGCCCACAATACACGAGACACCGCCTACCATGACACAAAGTTCCACGCCACAAGGTCTTACCACCTGTCTTTGCTTCTTCCATTCCTCTATGTAGTGAGGTTCTGTTCCCTCTTCTGTGTTTGTGCCAGATCCGAGATGGGCGGGGTTTGTATCAGCGTGCGGTCGTGTGACTGTCACAACGTTGTGCCCAATAAACCCCGGGCTGAGCAGTCATACTGCGCCTGCCAAAATCACCCTTCAAGACAATGGGGAGACAAATTCACCTCACTCGATGAGCACAGACTCAGAACTGGTCGGGTGTCTGCACTTTGCACGGTGGTTTAACAAAGTGGGCGCACCGTCTTCACCCTCTTTCGATGTGATTGGTAGGTTTTGTAGCTTATAGTGTCCAGAGTAAAATTAGAATCAGAATAAACAAAAATACAATAAAAAGAACCATTTGAATGCCTTTCACTATCTGCTTTTAATGGGACACTAGTATAAATATGTTCAAACATAGGTATGTGACCAGTTCTGATTGAAAGTGTACAAACAATCGAAATTCCTACCTTTGTTTAAAAAATTCTAAAGCAGCCGGTGTCTGCCAAAGACGTTGCAAGAAAGTGATTCACAATTGTGTGAGAACGAATTTTGGGACATGTAGTATAATACTTAGGCAACATAACATGTAAAGAGGAGTAAAAATTACGAATCAGGATAATATTATAAAAAATATGTGAAAAGACTATTTACTATATGCTTTTAAAAAAATGCATATTTTTAAATGTAGTAGTCATGGGACCTGTTTTAACTGAGCAAGTATAGGTAGCTGATATCACCACCTTCAAGGTAAAGAGCTCGGTTAAAAAATGTAGAGCCCTGCCGCTTCACGTGAAGATGGAGGACCAGCGAAGCTGTTATCTTTACTGACGTCTATGAGCGATGCCTAGAGGCACTTCTAGGACGACCTCGAAGAGCCTAGAGGACGACCTCTCGGACGACCTCAAAGATGACTTCTAGGACGACCTTGAAAACGAGCGTCTATGATGACCTCAGGGAGGTCGTCTACTCAAGGACGAGCGTCTAGGACGACTTTAGGACGACCTTAAAGGGGCCCTGCAATCATATTTAAGCGTCTACCTTTTTTGCGGTTTCCACGTCTCTTGGGGTTCGGGCAAGCCAGCGGGCACGGAGAGAGTAACTAAATATCAGTGCGTCATATTTTAACCGGATCGACGCGCAGACCTCCTCCACTGACGAGGGCGACCCGCGGTACCGAAGCGCGCAAAATGTGACGTCTTAGGTCCTGGCTTTACTACTGGTCAGAGCCGCTAAAAGCTTTTTTAGTCGAGATAGAAAACATAAGTGTCGCGAACCGTTTAATTATGTATGAAAGTAGTTTTTGTTCAGTATTTTAGATCAGAAAGAAGCAAATGCAGTTTATAAAGTACGGAAACAAGAAATGACCAGTCGACTATACCCGCCACGCAAGCGGCGGAAAAACGGCGCATACTAGAAAGGGCTAGTGGGATGAGGCGCTGCGAACAGCGGCGTAGAAAGGTCCCGGAGCGTAGAAAGGCCATTTGGCGGTATGGCAGCGCGAAGTGGCTCCCGTTCTGTACTGATCTTTACCCCGTGTTTGCTGTCGTTTGTGGCCAATGAAGTGTTATGCCGAAATAGTCTTTAATCGCGCAGAAAATGCAATGCGAGCCGCCCTGGCCGCCCGCTTCACTACAGCCTATCCAACACACGGTTTAGTGGCGCCTCTCGAGCCGTCGACAGGGAGTGCGGCAGCCGTGAGCGCTCGATGAGCTCACTATCCCTCCTCTAGTTCATGGCCACTCAAGCCAGGACCTACGACGTCTTGAAGGCGGTTATTTTTTGCTTGTTTTTGTAATTATAATTTGCCTATAACTTTTAAAATAAAGCGAATTTGCGGAAAAGAAAAGTTTCATTAAGTCCTCTCAGGCGTTCAGTGCGCTTAGATTCGGTGAAAATTAAAAACCAGTCAAAAAAGTTGTTGCAGGGCCCCTTTAAGGACAACGCCTAGAGGATGTCGTCCTCAAGGATGACTTCTAGGACGACGCCTAGAGAAATTCAGCTTTTCCACTCTGGTGAAAACCAGAGTGGAAAGGCTGGAAAGGTTGCCGCCGTCGCTCATAGGTGGCGGTAGCTGTCAGGAGTTTTGTGCCAACATTTGTTTGCCCGGAGACGCGATACTGAAAACTAGCCCTTAACAGCTCTGCTGTAAAAGAAGATTCCAAAGCAGCTGGTATATCTAAAAGGTGGTCTATAATGCAATTCTACAACTGCAAGCAAAATAATTGTTTACCTCGGTGCGTAAAACTTCCCTCTCCTCCGGCCGGCAGTCTGAAATGAGTGGGGCAAGAGACAGCCAGTTTGTTCAAGTACGGAATTTTAAAAATTCCCATCAAAACTTGGTAATGTCAACATTGCGTCGACGCAAATTCTCACAGTGAGAGTTCCGATAGGACACTTACTGCTCGTGAAAGGAATGGCAATGTCAAGGGCGTCCTGGTAAGTTCTGAGTGCATCTTGAAGCCGGTTAGAGACTGCCTGAAAAAACACGCAAATAAAAAAAATTAAAAACTAGATTCTAACAAAATGTTTTTGAAAGTAGCTATCATAATTTCATAAAGAGGGGATTTTTTTTCACTCTTAAATATGAACGCCATTTCCTAGTGTTGTGAAAATATTCGAAATTTTGAAGTTTCAGAAAGTATACACTACTGTATGTTCGCTTTGAGAAGAACTGCGATATTCATATTTTTGGAAGTGTTGATTGCAGTGGGTTAGCCCCATTAAGTGCACTTAAAAAACGTATGCAAAGAAAAATTTTTTTTCTTCTAAACAGCCTGGATGAAAAAGGACATCATAAAACAAATTTACAACTAAAACAAATAATTTAGAGCTGTATTTAAGGCGCGAAACGAATTTGTAGTTGGCGACCACGGGAGCCCGCGTAAAAGCGGCAACTGGCGTCACGTGACTGGCAACTAGTCATGTGGTAGACCTAGTGCGCCGCCGCGCAAATTGCGTCGAGCTGTTCAGCGCCACCGCTGAAGTCCCCAGAGCCCCCACGCGCCGTACGCTGAGCGTTGCATTGCAGCCGGACGAAGGCGTTTTTTATTCCTTATACGCAGAAAGTAATTTAAGATATTGCCTCAAATAACAAAGAAAAAAAAAAACCTTCACAAGTCCTATCCAGTCAAAAATAAAAATAAAAAATTCATAAAGTCATCATTATTATTACTTAGAAACTTTTCTCCACGCTGCCGCCGTCAATTTTTAACCGGCGACAGGTGTATCACGTGGTGCTTGCACTCTTTGAGGAGCTTCCTACGGGCTCTAAAAGTTACTTATTAATTTTCGTTTCTTTGCTGCACTTAAAACAAAGATTAATAAGTAACTTTTAGAGCCCACAAAAAAGTTCCAGAAAAAGCGCAAGCGCCACGTGACTACTGGTCAGTCAAGTGACGCCACTAGTAGCCACTTTTCCGAAGGCTCCGCGGGCGCCAACTTTTCACGCCGTAAATATTGCTCTAAATATTTTTTTCTTTCTAAATTATGACGTCTTTTTCCCATCTAGGCTGTTTCAAATCTTCTTTTTCTATGCGCGTTTTCGGTGAAGCAAAACCTGTGAAAGCGAGCTCTGCAGGTGTTGCTTCTCCGCAGTGCACCGGTGTTTGGTAAGAGGTGCACTCAACAGGGTAACCAGCTGCGATAAACGCTTGGAAAAGTTTGAATATCGCAATTGTGTGCTTGGGAGAAAAGCACACTTTCATAGTGGGATGGTGCATCCACGCACCTGGTGTATTTAAAAATGAAAGGAAACTTTTTGAATGTTGACAGTGTTTTAGTGTTTGTGTCGTTTTTTGCCTGTAGTCTCGGGGTTTATGATATGTTCAATCTAAACCAGCTCGTTTGCACCCTTATGTTCACATCATTGATATCTACATTGCAGTAAAATTTTAAAAATTAAACTGTGGCTGTTATGCAAGCATACATGTTAGGCAGAGGTGCTGACAACCTAAAGTCATCATTCATAATTTTTTTAAATTTTTTTTATTTCGAGTTTGAAGAAATAATATTTGTATATAGCAAGATTTGTAAATCGACTGAGTTAGGTATAGCTAATCATCTCTAAAGGTTAATTTTGATATGAAATCCGTCGTTTACTTGCCATCCCAAGGCATCAAACTTTCTGAGGTCACAGCCCATGAATATCGGAATAAAAGACCTAACTCGTAAATCATAAATTATGAGGTACGAGTAAACAAATCAGGCAGGTGTTACGATTTAAGGTTCTTCAACAATACCTACAGTAATAGAGTAAGCTCGTTATAAACAAAAATAACTTTTTAGGAGGGAACGTCAACTCATAAAGACCAGACCCGTTTGCGTTGTAACTTGCTGCAAGAGCGACACAACTCGTGATAAGCACAATTTGTCAGAAAGCATTTATGGTTAGGGGTGTGCAAATACTCGAATATACGAATTCAAATCGAATAGCAAGTTCCCGAATAATTCGATTAGCGATTTGAATTCCTAGTATTCGGTCACTCGAATATTCAATATATTCGGCCAAACACACGCTATCGGCGCGGAGCTGACAAAAGAGCCGTTTTTCTCCCGATGCTAGCGCAATCATGTTAGACAGATCATGCGAGAAACTCCCTTTTGGTGCCTACCACTCCACAAAAATCAAACGCACAGGTTAGAAAAAAGAAAAGTAACGAACACCACAAACTTTATAGCACGCGGATTTAATCACGATCGTGACATAATCTAACCTCGAATCACAAGCGAAACATCCCGTTTGCGCTGCTTCCAGAGGAGAATAGTTGGGAGGCCGAAATTTCACGCCATGCCTATACTCTGTTTCACCTTATGATGTACCGCAGGAAAGGCTACAAGCACGAGCTCCTTGCTCTGGGGCACATCTCGGCGGCACAAGCTTTCGTGACTTAAGAGCAGCTGCCAACGCTATGAGCTCGCGCTTCTAGCCTTTGGTGCGGTACAACATAAGGTGAAATGAAGTATAATTGTTTTCACGAGTAAAGCCCCATTTCAAATGGAAGCGCCGATGTAGAACACACTTGCCACACTCACAGAAATCGGCGACTGCAAGGCCACAAAAAGAAAACCACGTTAACCACGCCGATGAAACCAACCGAGATTGCAGAGTTCTCGTCGACGTTCTTTCAGAACCGCAAGCCGCAAATTCTGATTCGGAACGAAAAGGAACGGAAAAATAGTGTGCCTAGATTTGAGAGAATTTCCAGCCCTTCGATAGCCGCGTTTGAAATACAAATTGCGAGAAGGTGACGAAAAGACGAAAGTGTCGATCGGGCAGGCGTCGTCGCTCTTCCGTTTGCTCGCCTTCTTTCCACACGACAACACAATACATGCGCACTTACGACCAATCTGCGCAGGAGCCGTCTCCGTGGTTTCAGTTTCGCTTGCTCCCTCTTTTAAATCTAGGCTCTAAAACAGGATAGATGGACGGAGGAATGGATGCATAGCAGCGGTTGGATGGTGACTTGCGCCACTTAACCACATGCTTTGTCTTACTTCAGATTTTATTGTTTAAGCTTGTTTACTCAGATTTAACACGTAACTGTTTATTTATATATAAAAAACAAATCCTGGGTGCCCCTTTTCGCCCTTAAAATTAAGACCAAACATCACAAAATGCCCCTTTTCTGAGATATATAGATATAAAAAAAGGACATGTTGCGATGTTGGGTCATGCTTTACCGAGAAAAAAGGCATGCATGGCTGTAACTTTGGGTTTTTTGTGACGCTTAGGGTAGATAGATTATGTTTGCGCCATAAAATGAGCTTCTATACATTTGAGCTTTTGTTCTGTACAAGATGCATATTCTGCACCAGGCACATACTCTGCACATATAATAATCTCATTTACAGCACACCTTGAAAAATTCCTACAAATAAAATCACTATTCGATATTCGATTCAATATTCGGCTTTTTTACCTTAATTCGATTCGGTATTCGATCCAATAACTACTATTCGGTATTTGCACACCCCTACTTATGGTGATTAGATAAGACATCTCATAATTGGTTCTGGGATGTCGCTTTCGTTGTGTTTTACCTCCCAGCGTGCCGAATATCCCTACAAGCTCTTGTACAATAAGTAAGATATGTGGCTAAAACAATTTTTCATACATCTCCGCAGGAAAGACGAAATCGGCACCTGCACAATCAGAAGTCCACACAGACAGGCTGCAGGACAGGCTTGCGACGCGACATACCAGTTTTTTGGCAGCATTCACCAGAAGCAGAGCGGTTTGCAGAGGTGGATATCTGTCGCAGAGGTCTTCTGCAAAAGAAGGTGACCACGATAAATACAACCAACACGCAACATAGGAGAAAAACAACATTCAGGGGTGTACTTATATTTGGTTGCATTTGCCAAATAATCATCGAATAAGCGTGCCAACCATAGCCAGGACACACTTTAAAGCTTTTGAAGTGCAAGCTTTTGAAGTATCGCAGACCCCCTCTACCTCAATAACATCCCTCCGCTAACTCGATGATCGAGGCAAAAAGGAATTCTCTAGACTCACCGTGATATTTCATTAACATTTAAACAAAAATTTATACTCTTCAGTAATTTTCATTTCTAAACACACAAACAAAATAAATGATGACATGGTTGAAAAAACCCCGAGACTGCGGGTAAACGACACAACACTAAAAAGTCTCTAACACAGCTGAAATTTTTATTTTCCGAAACCTGGTTATATAGGCACTTCGATACAAAAGAAGGGAGAGGGTGAGAACCCCAAATAATGCCACTTTCCACCAACGTAACCTCTGACTAAACAACAATGACAACGGACTCTGCGTCATGCACTTCTCTTATCTTTGACCCCCCCCCGCTTCCCGACCGCCAAACACACTGATAACCCCAAGCCCAGTAACACACATACAAAAAGAAAAGAACGACCCATTGTTCCCTCTACCCGAAAACCTACAGACATAAACCTTGAAGGTCAGAACTTTTCACAGCCTAAGAAAACGCCGAAGTTCGTTGTCTAACCCAAACGACGGCTTATTAACTGTGTTCCCGTGACCTAATATTGTTAACGACTCTTTTATCAACCGCTTGTGGTCATCTTTTTCCCGCAACTCTACTGAAGTTAAATGCCACAACGGTACACAGTTCCTACATTCGATCAGATGTTTTGACACTTCGGAGTACGGGTCCTTTTTCTTTATACAACGTTTGTGCTCCGTCAACCGCTCTTTATGCACCGTTTAGTTTGTCCAATATAACAAAGGCCACAATCAAAAGGTATCTTGTAAATGACACCCGACGAACATTCCACATCCCTTTCTCTGTGTTTTATCGCGCAACCTAAAACAGTCGAGGCAAAAGGGGTCAAACGGCTCAATCTATAATCTGCAGAAAAGGTAGTGCCAACATTAAACCTGTTGGCTAACGCTTTGATGTTGTGAGAAATTTTATGAAAATATGGAAGGACCACTCGCTTTGAAGGTTTAGGATTTTTCTGGATTGACTTCTTTGGAGATATCATACACGCCAACTGCCTTAAAATATGTTCCTGAGGATATTCAGCCACCGCGAAACGTTCTGTGAGACGACGAAGAGAAGAGCCAATAAAATGTGAGCATGACTTCTGTACTGTTGAATTGACAAGATTCCGAATTATCCCCAGTTTTACATGTTTAGAATGGCAGCTATTGAAAGGAAGAAGAGGTTTTGCTGCAAACTTTCCGTACTCCCAACAAAGGCCTGAACTAGTCCGAAGTTGAAGATCGAGATATTGTAAACGGTCGTCATTCAATCTCTCTAGCGAGAACTTTAATTCGGGTGCTGCTTCGAACACTACTTTCTCCAAAGAATTCGCTAACGAGCCGTCTGTGGAACAAACCAAAATATCGTCTACGTACCTCCTCACCAGAATTTCCTTAGGGGACCTATGCCTAAAAAGACTCTAGAAGACGCAGATCTAGGTCTCTTAGATAAATATCAGAAAGAGCTGGGGCTACCGCCGATCCAATACACACACCCTGTTGCTGAATGTATCTTTGACCGTTATGTTGCACCACTGTAGAACCTAGGTACACCTCTAAAATCCTAAGAACATCCTGAACGGATATCCCCGACTGCGACTGGAAACTGACCAAATGTTCTTCCAAAAAGCTGCTTACCCTAGCCAATAAAGTCTTAGGTTCTAAAGAATAGTACAGTCTGTCTATGCTGGTGAAACCTATAAACTAAGTTCATCGTGACGTGGCCAGGGGGAGGAGCCATAACTTCACAAGCACCCAACTTCATCGGGCGGCATCTTCACAGCGACGTCACGGTTCGCTGCACTTGTTAACTTGAAACTTCACAGATTTTTAGGAGCGAGAAAGTCCCGAGAGGAAATCTGGGGAGCACGCGCTTCGTCGACTGCGGTGCTATTTTTTCGGAAAAAAGCAGAACAAATACACATATTAAATTCAGAGATATCCGTATTCAAATTACATAAATGACATGCGTTATTTTAATATAAATAGTTCGCGTTTAGTTGTAACTCTAGAATGACATTCGAGGTTCGCACCGTTCCTGCTCCGTTGTTTTTCTCTGACATAGGCGGACAACGGCAGCTGCGCCTCAACTCCTGCGGCGAAGAAAAGAAGCAAGGGCTTGCTGCTCGGACCGACAGCTCGACATGCTGATTGACCACATGTTTTCAAATCGAGTGTTGGTCCGGGCAGCAACCGAGTCCACGCTGACCACCGCGGCACCGCCAAGGCTCGGCCAGCGTTTCTTGAAACCGCCGGCCGCGTAGAAACGCAGGGCGCACAGCACCTGCTGCTCTACGGTGATAACACGAATGGTCGTGCGGTCCGGTTGTAGGTCGGGGCGGAGCTGCTCGCACAGCCACCTCGTCGCTCCCTTCGTCAGTCGGTAATTCGCGACAAACCTATCGTCCGAGAGCAGAAAGGCGTCGCGGTGCTCTCGAAAGACTCTGTCGGCACGCTAGGTGACCAGCAGCGCACAACAAAGCTCCGCCATCTTTACCGATGAACTTCGCGACTTCGAGCTCCCAAGCTCTCGAAGTTTTCTTTACAGAAACAACTTCATCGTGACGACATTCTGACGTCACGGCGAACTTTACAATTTTGACGAGCATGCATCAAACTTTATCGCCAGAACTTTACTGTGACGTCACAGCTCGTCCCCAGGAGCAGCAGCCAATGGGCGACTGATGAAGTTTTCTTTACAATGAAGTTTGCGCCACCAGCATAGACAGACAGATCTTTTATATCAAGTGAAAAGATCGTACACCTTTTTCCGTGGAAAGGTTGCAAGTCAGCCACTAAATCATCAGGACAATGCAGCAACAACGGGGATCTTGTATCCAAGATCGTGAGAGTCTTCTGAAGAAATGAGGACACTATTTTCTGCCATGTGCCATTCTCGTTTATGACTACTCTGAGAGGAAGATCCACCTTATGGTCTTTAAGGAAAAATTTAATGCCAAACGTGTCTTTAGAGACATTATTAATTCTGGTGGTCAAAGCGGCTAGATCGGCGTCCTTACAAACCTTCACTATTTCCCTTTTGAACTTCTTCAAACAACCGTCAAAAGGCCTAAACAACCCTGCCATGGCTTCGCCTGATTTCCTTTGGAACTCCAACATTGGTAACACTGAAAACAGACCCGACTTATCGGTTTCTAAGAGTACCACTCCTTTCCCATTTAACTCCTTCTTGACTGATACAATCTTACTGAAGTCCCTACGGTCGCTTTTGTACGAATCGTCAACCAGATCCGACATCTTTTTTAAAGAAGACGCCATCAATGCAGTTTTTTCCGCCGAATCAGAGACGGCGCTTGACACAGTGTGAATCGCAGATACAATATCCATCCTGGACGGTTTTATATTTACACAAAATTTAGGGCCGTTAGCAAGAATGCGTTCCGTCGGTTTTGATAGTTGAACATCACATGGGTCGACGACCTTTTTTAGCACAGACAATGCGGAGGACAGAACCGAATTCGACATGGACGCCCGCTGCGTTTGGTCGTCCGTGACTTGTCCGGGAACGCACGCATAAACTGCATTCACAGTTTGCTTAAAGCGAAAGTGATAGAAGTGGCGAAGGCGAGAAGAATCAACAAAAGCAGAACCGAGCAGAAAGCAAGACAAGGAAATGATCATTGATGGTAGGGCTGGTATGGCGGCTAGAATGATGGGAATCATACATGCATACGTGTGGATACACGCCACAGTTCGAGTCACGGGTTGTAGCCCCGCGCAACATAGAAGTCTGCACCGATATCAATGCAAAGATTCGAAATTTGTCATTGTTTAGACCATGGTGATTTCGACTATTGAATGACACTTCAATACCATGTCAGACTTAATTCCAAGAAAACAGTTACGGTATTCGAGAGGTATCATAACTATTGAAATGAAGATATGTTCAAATTGGAGGAACTATCGGTATCACCATAATTGTTTTCTATGTGGGGCGGCAACGGCGTACGCAATAGACGTGCAGCACGTGGGAAATTAGTTTAAGTGTACTCGGAGGCAAGAAAAGGACAAAAATAAGCCAGGAGCTAGCTTTGGCAACCGTAGCACACAGTCACATTGTTTTTGACGTGAATGTCAGCTTTTGTGAGTTGTCTTAGCTTCCCCCTTTTCGAATAAGGTCGTGGTTTGCACCGTGTTTAAACTTCAAAATACTTCGAAAATATTCGAAGTTTCCGAATAGTACTATTCGATGCGAAGTCTGAATCGAATATGGCATTATTCGCTTCGATATTCAAAACTTTCGAATATTCGCACAACCTATTATATACGCATTTGAGCATTTGACAGCAGCGCCCTCCCGTCTATAAACGTTGAGCCAATGCATGCAAAGTTTAACGCGATTATATACGCATTTGACTTCAGTGCCCTCTCCTGTATAGACGCTGAGCGGCTACATGCAACGTTTCATCCATGACATCCCCAGCTCTTGAGTTACTACTACATCTCAGAGCCGCCTACTTGTCCTGCAGTCGTGGCCGAGTGGTTAGAGGCGATGGACTAGAAATCCATTCGGGTCTCCCCACACAGGTTCAAATCCTGTCGACTGCGCAAACATTTTTCTCATAATTATAATGCAATTAAATGCAAAGGTGCAAGCGAGCTGGACAAGACAAGAACCTAGCTGTGTTTGGAGATTTGTGTTTGTCCTTTGACCATCTTGTTCCCCTTCTCCAGGAATTATTTTCATCATTTTTTAAAATAATTTTTCTTCATCTTTTTTTTTTGCCCTACACGAGCACGTGAGCTTACGAGCAGGAGCACGAGCACTGGACGCCAGACGGACGGACGGACGGACATGGCTAGCCCCTAAGGAGCTTTGCCCCTAAAAATTGCAGAGCCCTTCCACTTCACGTGGAGATGGAGGACCAGCCAAGCTGTTATTTTAACGACGTCTAGCACAATGCCTAGAGGACGACGTCTAGGACGACCTCAAGGATGACTTCTAGGACAACCTCGAAGCAGACACCTAGGACATCCTTAAGGACGACTTCTAGGATGACCTTGAGGACGACATCTAGGACGACCTCGAGGACAACGCCTGTGGGACGATGCTTAGGATGACCTCTAGGACAACCTCTCGGACAACTTCTAGGATGACCTCGAGGATGACCTCAAGGACAACTTCTAGGATGACCTCCAGGACGACTCCTTAAGGACGACCTCAAGGACAACTTCTAGGATGACCTCAAGGAAGACCTCATGGACGACTTCTAGGATGACCTCGAGGAGAACTTCTAGATTGACCTCGAGGACGATGCCTAGGATGACCTCTCAGACGGCCTCAAGGACGACCCCGAGGACGATGCCTAGAGATGATAACAAGGGATCAGGACCTTACTATCTAAAAATGCCAAGAAAGGCTGACTCACGCTGGTTGCCCCCTCTTTTTATTTTTATTTATTCATACTTGCCATGACCAATGGGGAGTTTTCTGTCAACATCCGCGGACATTTTTTCCCAGATCCTAGCGCATAACAGCTTCACTGTGAAAAAACAACAACGAGATGTCGAGAGCAAGACGACTGCTTACCAAACTCGTTGGCACCTCCATGCTGAATGTCCTCAATGAACAGCGCCTCTTTCGACTTGAGAGCGGACTTTAGCACCTCTGCTCGCTGGAGATACTCGCTAACCTGTGGCAATGGAAACATGTTTAGAGAACTACAAATGAGAGGCACAAGAGGGAATGAGGTGAATCAGTGAGTGCGTTTAAGAGTGTGTAAGTGAGTGAGGAAACCAAGTTAATGTAAGAAAATTGCTAAAGAGAATTTGTGGGAGTGTCAGTGTGTGTTTGAGTGCAGGCGAGAGAGGACGCGTGCGTGCGTGTGTGTGTGACAGTGAGTGTAAGTAAGCCCCAAATTAAATTTAGAATACGTAATTGAGTTCAGGGCAACTTAGACATGGTCACTTTTTCTACCCATTCCCCATTCATGCAGCACGGAAGAGTTACAAGTCCCACGGCCAAAGTGAAAGTAAGGGACCAGGAAACCTTGCGAAAATTTCCACCTTAATTTGTGGAATATTCAAATTTGTGAGCAAGGATTTCAGGGCCATACGAAACCAACAGTGAGCTAAATTCAAACATTTAAGCTTGGACTGGCTACCTACATCTAGGCAGATCACTTTTCTTCTGTATTCTTCATAACTTATTTAGGTTTGTTTAAAAAAAAACAATGATAAAAAGATAATAACCTTGGCTTGAAGTGACTTCCATTTCTCCAGATCTGTTTCAGCTGAAATGACAAAAAGGCCACCATAAAGATGTTGCACAAATGTAACTTGATAACAACTGTACAAGAATCCTTGTTGAATTGAATCCTTGTTATATTGGACGTCCTGAATTGTCACCTTATATGCATGCCAACAAGTCTAGTCAACCGAGACTAATGCAATGCCAATATTCGAATCGCCCTGCGCAATCATGGTAGGCTAGTAGAACTGCTGGGAAGACATTATTAGGGTGAGGAAGAAAAATCAATTAAAAATATTATACTGTATTTTCCGGACTATAAGTTGCACCCTTGTATAAGTCGCACATCCGTATATTGAGCCGTTTTCGTGGAAAAGTTGGTATATAAATCGCACCTTTGTATAAGTCGCACCTCTTTGCACGGTTCACGCTACGAGTTCTTTAGTTTACGCGCATTCGTATCGCGAAATCGGAGTTTCGTACATTCGCTAGATCGCACGTACGGTTTGACGCACATTTCGACTCGCAAGAAATGCCCATAGTATGGTGCTGTCTGGCGGGGGCAGTCCGAGTGTTTCGCAGCAAAAGGACGTAAAATGCGCAAAATGAGAGGGTAGTCACCTTTATTCGAGCGAACGCATGCCGAGCGAACCAAAGTTTAAGGAGCTAGACACTCGCAAACCAAGCTTTGGGGCAGTAGGCCTAGCCTAGGCCAAGTCCCGGAGACGATGCGAGCATCGATGCACAGGCAGAAAGATAAACCTTGACATACTCTTTTTTTGTACCTCTAAAAGATTGGCTATTGTCGGTTACAAGTCAAGAAGGTAGGAGAAGCTCCTCCCACAAGCGTGATGCGCCAGTTTCAGATCCCTCCGCAGTCGAAAAGAAGAGCTCACTGGAAACGCTCCTTGTTCCACTTCAATGGATAGATATTGGCTACAGAGTGATGCCAACTTGTCTCCGACCCCACTTTTTAAGAAAGCGACCTTTGTATTCATCAGAGGGGGAACCGAGCGCCTGAAAGTGGCCTTTGTATCCATCGGAGGGGGAACCTAACCCTTGAAAGTCGTATTTGTTTCCATCGGAGAGGAAAAACTCTAATCTCCCTCTCGTGACTTCCACAATGCTAAGTCCAAGTCGAAAGATAAGGCAAATATGTACAGGAAGGCAAGACCCTCCTCGCGCGTTGGCCGCGACGTCACGGAAACGATGGGACGCTATGGAATACGGAGGTGGCGGAAGGATAAATGATTCCCTTTGAGGGGCATTTGCCGCTACCTTCTTGACCTGTAACTTACTATAGCCACAATCCTTCATTTTACATGTAGCAACACGGCTGGAGCATGGCACAAAAACACTGCTCATCAAACGTAAAGTAAGAAAGATGTGGGAAAATATTCTGCAATGCGTGTATACCAGCCCACTTACTTTTCAGTGTTACTGGACTGAAGCACAAGAATACAAAACCATGGCTGAACTAGGCAGTATCAATAACATACTGTAAAAGCTTTCTCCCTCACTGTCTTGCCTCTACACATTGAGCCGCTTCGGGAAACCATAAAAATTACAATATCTCGCATTCCGGGTCAAAATAGTGTGGCGACAGCAGTGCCTCCTGGAGGGAAAAACACCACCTATGGCTACGTAGTCATGGTGCTCTACAAAAAATGGCGCGCAGCGTATAAAAAAAATGGCACCGCACCTCGGAAAAAAAAAAAGAAACTTATATAATTCACATTAAGAAAAATGTTTGAAAAAAACCGTGACTTATACACCAGAAAAAACGGTACCTCTATCGGTAGAAAATCGGGAACAAAGAATGGAGTGAAATCTCAAATGAAATCTACCATTTCAACCCGACCCTCGGCAACTCTCCTCTCTTGCCGCCATCATGCGCATCTTTCTGCACAACTGCAACATTCTCAGAGCTAGTTAGCTGGCCATCAGAAGACGAAAAAGTACTTAACACATACTAATAAGTCTTACTTCCCTCTATTGAATCCCAAACTCAAAGAATCGGTTTTATACATACTAGGGCTGGGCACTTCATCGATTAACCTACCAATGAATCAATTAATGCTTTAATCGCGATTACATTTTTCAAACCAAATATTCAATTAAACTTTGAAAAAAAAAAAGGAGTAAGACCTCAATATTCTTACATCGCAGACATGGACCAGTACACCTGTAGGAAGGCAAAGTTTAGGTGAAATTTTGACCTGAAGTACACACTAGGGGCGAGATCTGTAACTCCAAACAAGTGGAGAGGGTTGTACATGTCCCAGCCACTACAACGGTGTACGAGCGCCCGTTTAGAGAAACAGACTATTATGAACAACCAAAAGAGTTTGCTATTGCCGGAGAATGTCGACAAACCTCTTTGCCTCTGCGGCTGAAGTAATAATTTGTGAGTGTGGGTGACTTCTGACTGTTCTCAAATACACATCACTGGTATTTTAAAATTCGAAGTTGTACATTGCGTCGTTTATCACACATTCAGCAAAGGCAAGAAAATGTAAATTTACTTTTTAAAAACTGTCATGCACTTGAATGACCGGTACCGATTAATAAATCAATTAAATGGTAGTGATTGATCGGGTTAAGATTTTTAAACGAAGCCCGGCCCTAACAGATACTAGAATTGCCTAGAAGAGATTTGATGCATAAAGGTCTTTCGAACATGTCACATGCAGCTCTCCCTCTGCTAATGAAACACTGGTACAGTTCAATTCAATTTTATTTTATATACAATAGCGCAAGTGGACAGGAACACGAAAGGGACATTACAAGCACTTGTCCTGTCCCTTTCACGTTCCTGACCTCTTGTACTATATATATATGATGTTTAACCAACAAGCTTAGCATATCGTTTTAATTCAATTCAGTTTTATTATTTATCTTCATTTAGAAAAGTGCAGTGAGAGAAAGAGCAAAAAAAAAAAGGGATGCTTGAAAGGGTCTGTCTCTCCCAATCACAGCCGGAAAAAATCACAAAACGTGCGATACTTGGGACATCAAGATAATAAAAGCCCTGAAACGACTGAATAGGTATAAAATTTGTCCACAGGTGAAAGTATCCTTCGGTTATAAGAAAGCTAAAGAAAGTTTTCACATGCTAAACTTCAGGTTAATGTACCAAAGAAGCAAGAGGTATAGAACATACGTTTCGAGCAAGAAGAGAGGAACTATACCCGTTTTCACCTCAAGAAAACAGTAAGTTTTGCGCATTGTTCATACGCCGCGCGAAATAGTTCTCGCAAGATTTGGTTGTCGGAGGCACAGGCGATGCTTTTGGCGTTCGAAACGTGTACTCCTTGATAAGATAACGTGTATCCACTCCAAAATGCTACTAAATATATCTTAAATCTCCACCTAAAGGTGAAAATTAGTAATCATCCGCGAGAAGCCGGACTTTTTTCCCTATGGTTCTTGGGGTGAAAACGGGTATAGTAGATGAACATCAGTTTTGGGGCGAAAAAGTTACTCACTTTGTAGCACGGGCAACAGGTACTGGAGCCCCATGCAGTACAGGTGCAGCGCCTCCCGAAGACTCCCTCGCTGTCTTTCGCCACTGCCCTCTGAATAAGGTTCACCTGCACAAGCGAAGCAAACGCCAATCTAAAACGCAGCCAAAAAAAAAAAGGCCACGTTTGGTAAGAGCGGCTATAGACATTCTGAGAAGGCCAAAATGTTTGAAGTGTACAAACAGTCTGGAGAAGAACTTGTAGTTGGGCTAGTTGGTGAACGTTGCAAATCCTTACACCATGATTTCCAAACAGTCTGGAGTCCGGCCGTCAGACCGTCCCGAATTTCCATCGCACAAAGCGGTGAAACGTTGAGCTTCACCAACTTACGTCGACGTGAGCATTGAGCTTCGCCGCCTCACGTCGACCTGCGCATTGAGCTTCACCGCCTTACGTGGACGTGCGCATTGAGCTTCACCGCCTTACATCGATGTGTGCATTGAGCTTCACCGCCTTACGTCGACATAAGTCGACATAAGGTGCACCCTAATGCAACAGCATTGGGGGACGGAGGTTCTTTAAATTGACCGCAAAAATCGATTTCTTAGCCTATTGCGCTATTATTTTGTGCAGCGTTGCCTACAGTTGGTGCATTTTTTCTATAAAATTTGAATAGAGCGAACTTAGTCGAGAAAAATTAAAAAAAGAAGGCTTAACACCTATGGAAATGCACCGAAGCCACCGGTCTTCAAACAACAGGCTGCCCTATTGCTTGAAGACCGGTGGATTTGCTGTGTTTTCATAGGATTTAAGCCTTTTTCAGTTTTTACTTTTTCCTCGGGTAAGTTCAGTCTTGGCAAATTTTATAGACAAAATGCACCACTTGTGGGCAACGCTGCACAAAATCATAGCACGATAGGTTAAGAAACCGATTTTTGCGGTCAATTTAAAAGCCTGGCCGCTATTTGGGACACCCAGTAGAATGAAGCGATACTACCGCTAATTGGGCTGACAAACCTGCCGATCTTCCAGAGCCTTCCACAGTTTC
Organism: Ixodes ricinus; assembly: GCA_037355805.1. Lineage (NCBI taxonomy): Eukaryota > Metazoa > Arthropoda > Arachnida > Ixodida > Ixodidae > Ixodes > Ixodes ricinus. Next base: position 26,331 of record JAZHYW010018935.1, on the reverse strand, counting down.
CGGCTCCTCTCCCCAGTGCACACAGGTCGTCGAGCTTCTCCTTGCCCACCCCTCTGGTCACATGACATCCCCATTAACCAATCGGCATTGAGCACCTTGCTCCTCCTCGCCCACCCGTCAACCAATCAGTGTCGAGCCTCGTGGCCACGCTTTTACCTGGGCTTCACAAAATGCCGAACACCTAGCCAAGGAACGCTTCACGTTAATAGCACCCCAACTCGTGGCGATGTGTCACAACATGCTGGAAAGACACTCGTTTAATAATCTAAATGGTCTAGGTTTGATTCCTGCCTGGCACAAAATGCTTTTTTACTGCGATTCCAACCAAGCCTCGCGCCACGCTTTTATTTGGGCTTCGCTTTTACCTGGGCTTCACGAAATGCCGAACACCTAGTCAAAAAATGTTTCACGTTAATAAATAAAGTAGATGTCAAGAAATTACCACGAAGAAAGTAGCTGCTGTTTGGGACCATCATAAAGTCGATGCACAAATATGAACAGAGCTTTGTATCTGATAAGAAATAGAGATAAGAGATAGGAACTACCATGCACACAAAGTCGACAACCTTTGTGCCTGGTGGACAGAGCGAGTGCAACGACAAGAGAAGCCTCACATTGTCTCAGACCGAAGGGAGCAATCATTACGTACCCCTTTGTCGAAGGACTCCGGAGTGGGGAGGTGCTCCAAGTCCACAAAGGGGTGCGTGAAGAACTCCTCGAAGTTGATCCGCCTGTCGGGGTCCCGCTCCAGGAGCCTGAGCAGTAAGTCTGCACAGCTGTCCGAAATGGCCATGCCTTCCGGAAGCTGAACCGACCGGGACAAAGCAGGGACTCGGTCGGTGATTTGCGACAAAAGGGACAAGCACCGCTCACTCCATCCATCTTCAAATTGCATTGAGCGTTCCCCAGAAAAAAGATAATTTTTAGTGCAATATATTTGTGTTGCAGGACTCATTTGAGCCTTTCCAAAATGTACCTCAATTTTGGGGTCAACGTCCCAACCAAGCATTTTTTTTTCGGAATCGCTCCCAACTTAAAACAAATCCTCTAGCATAAATATAGCAAAAAAATTTGTTTGCAGCGGAGCTGTTAGGGGTTAGTTTCCCCAGTATCGTGCGTGTCAGCAAACAAATGATGACACGAAAGTCTGGACAGCTACCGCCATCTATGAGCAACGGCGGCAACCAGTTGCCGCCGTCGCTCATAGATGGAGGTAGCTGTCCAGCCTTTCCACCCTGGCATGCCGACTTGCGGCCGGCCATTACTTCATTCCCACCCAAGTACAGCTTTGCTGGTCTTCCTTCTTCACCAAAGTGGAAAAGCAGAAAGTTTTGTGTTTTTGAGGAAAGCTATTTTTGTGACCTATTCAGATACTTCAAGCCTTGTCACATTGCCGGAAACTCGCTCGTCTAACATTGTTCCACAAACTTTATCATAGTGGCTCGCATCACTATGATTTCTTTCGGGCCCTTCACATTAGTTTTCCATGCCGGGATCACTTGTATAAAGATAAGCGCATCACATGACCCTGCGCAATCATTCGTACTACAAACAACAATCAACTGGAATAATTTACCAGCACACGTAGCGACTGAAGATGATCTACCAAAATGTCGAGAACTCACATGCATTGAAAATAACATTGTCTTTTTTTCTCTCATCTAGTTAACCTGTACCCAGTGGCGTCACGAGGGTCAGCGGCACACGGGGCGGTAGCTCTCGCGTGGCCCATTGCGACTCCCCCCCCCCCCCTCCCGCTCTCGTGGCCCGCCGCGACACCCCGAGCCCTGCACCCGGGGCGGTCCGGCCCCCTGCCCCCCCCCCCTTGTGACGCAACTGCCTGTACCTACACATATCTCATCCATCATTTTCACATGTTTTTGTTCATTTCTTTCTGCAGTCATACTTACATTATTTGCTTTCTGTATTCTTATGCCCCCCCCCCTTCCCCTATGTGATATTATACCGTGGAGGTTCTTTAGCAGTATTCTAAATAAATAAATAAACAACATAAACAATGCGCTAAAATACACTATATATTTTTTTCCTTCTTCTGGGGATTGAGTATTTTCTGTATCCCATCCCATCCCAACGCCTAAAAAAATAAAAACGCTTGTCTTCAGTTTTGCATCTTTTGAGGCTACGAGCCTTTCAGCACTGTCTGGGCGTGTACCTCAATGAAACACCGAGGACCTACCTCGTTACCCACTGCATCCCTAAAGTTGCCTAGACCTTTCTTGGTATGCAGGTCTGGCTATCAGACAACCTGCTGTCGGTCGTTTACGATAGCTTTTTTGCGAGTGGTCTTGTTTGCCATGAACCGAGACTCCAAGCAGACAAGACTCGCTTGAAGTTCCTCGTTTTTCAACTGCTTCGTTTTGACTGCGACGTTGAGCGATAAATTGGACTTCAGTTTAGTAGAATCGGCGCTCACGGCGTCTGCTTTAAGTGCTTGCAAATGCGGTACCTACGTAGAACTGACACAAAGAAAACTTTGTGGAAACAAACAGCAGCACAGAAAGCACAAGCGAATGCAGGTTGGTTAAGACACAAGAAATATAGTTTTTCTCGTTTTTGCTGCCCCAGCTTTTCTGATAACATATGCTAAAAAAGAATTCACTACCATGCTAAATGTATAATTATTATTAACACTGCAATGCTCACGCAGAAGTCACCATAGTAAAAATAATATATAGTATTAAGAGCCCTACAGTCGACCAAACTTCTGGTGAAAACCGTTCCCCAACAATTTGGTACTAATTTAAAATTCAGCACACCGTAACATCCCGACAGATGGCCCAGTTAAAATCGAAAGGAAATTGGGTGAAAAAAAGGAGTGGGCTAACTTTCGGTGTGCAATCGAGAAAAGTTGAAAGAATGCTATTCTTAGATCATGTGTCTCTGTCAAACATGTTATCGCGGCGAGGGGCAATGAAGCAAAGATGACTGTACTTCCCAGTCAGCAACGTTCGCTTCTATCCCGCCATAGCTATAACTAGCGAATTTACGCCTGAGTCATCAGTGATCCTGTGTTTAAAAGGAAATAGCAAATCAAGCCAAAAACAGGGGTGGGTCACCTTTCGGGGGTGGGGGAATCTCTCGAGATTTGATGGTAGGTTCATCCATACAAATCGTTGAACTTGTTTGGAACTGTGCCTAACTATTTCCCACAAGTTCCCACAAGTTTTCGGTTCAAACAAATCGGCCCCAAGGTTTGAAATGTGGTTCGTACAGTTGTGTCTCGTTAAAAGGAAACACTACCATCAAAATTAAAACTTTTTTTTAAAAATCAAGCTTTTTATTTATTGATAGTTTTCCCTGTATATTAGGGGTGTGCGAATATTGAAATTTTCGAATACGAATCGAATACGAATAAGACAAAAAACGGGCTTCGAATATCGAATCGAATATCGAATATGTGTCTAGTAATGAAAAATTGCAAAACAAGAGGTAACTGCAGGTTTTATTGCCTCTTTAATATAAATCAATGCAACTGCATTTTACTGGGCTGCAGCAGGCTAAAGATACTTCTAGTAATGCACTCATTACAAATTCTCGTGTAGGAAAATTAACTGCTCAACCTGTTCAGAAAGTAAGCGCTCCCTACGCGCCGTGACAACATTTCCGCCAGTAGAAAGACCCTTTCACTCGGGAAACTTGCGAAATTTCACTAAAGTTTGAGGAAGTTCGATGAACAGTGTTGCCCGGCTGCTACACGAATATTTCGAATTTTAGGAAACAAATAAATTTGAAGGTAGTTTATTTTTTATTTTATAGAATGGTTACCAAGGTTTATAGCGTATAAAAGCGAAAAGATGCGCTTTTAACGCTTTCATCAGTTATTAATGTAAACCAGTGATGCCAATAAACCCAACAAATATTGCACTTTTCCACCGCCTAATGGAATCAACTGTTTATTTTTTGTTTCTTTTTTGTTTTTAATTTTCGTGCATGCACACAAAGTTGAACTTCAGTCGAACCTTTGTCGAACATCACGTTGAAAGTTCGAAAAAGTCGAACTTGGTCGAACTCGAACCTGGGAAGGTTCGCGACATCCCTAGTTCTGACTGCGTGGGAGTGGCAGGAGTTTTTGTCGATGGCAATGCAACGTTCTGCTCGCACCCAGCTTTTTCTTTCTTTAATTTTCAAACATTTATATTAGCTAACACTCTCGAGATTTATTTTATATTTATATTTCACTCTCGAGGTTTATTTTATTGTATCAATTTATAGAACGCGCAATTACATCACATAATGCTATAAAAGTCACACAACAAAGGGCTTGGTGAAAAAGAAACTGATCTTGTCATGCTGCCATCGGACAGATAGAAACGGAGCAGACCGATAGCACGCATCATACGCCTCCTCAGTGAATAAACATATTCATAGGAAAATGCGTGGCAGGCAGATTATTCGTTACTTGCTCGAATATTCGGAGTTTGTGCGAATATTCGCCATTTTCCCCGAATATTCGGCTTTGGCTGAATATTCGGGAACTTCCGAATATGAAATTTTCGAATCGAATATGATTCGAATAAGGAAAATATTCGATTCGTATTCAAAATTTCGAATATTCGCACACCCCTACTGTATATGCACGGTGGTTGATCACACATTTGAAAGTGCCCACCTAAATTGAAAACGCACGCTCCGCGGGGAGGTGTTGCGATTCGTGATGTCTTTGGCGGACCATAAATGTTATATTCGCACGGCGTTTCGCTTTGCTGGGGCTATTTATAGTTTTGAAATTAGGCGCTCCGCACACGTGACACTGGTCGCTTGCCACGTCGGCTGCTCTGGCGCTTCCTATTCAAACATTTAAAGCTTCTCAGAACTGGGTTCAGGGGATTAGAGCTTACCGTTCCGATGGGGAAGCTCTGTGAAGTACCTCTGGTTGGAATCTGAAGCGCTAGCTACAGTCCAAGCTCATTACAACAGACCTGGTTACAACAGACATTTGGATATAACATACCGATTTGTGAAGTTCGGTTGGTTTTCCTCTACGTACCATTGACTAAACTTTGTATCTGCATACTACATACTCCTTTTACAACAGACCAAAATCTTGGTAAAAATCAAGGTCTGTTATAACGAGATTAGACTGTAATCGCGGAAGCGAATGCGCCAAACAAAAAAAAAAGAATGAAAGAAAGGTGACAACGTTTTGCCTTCAATATTTAAACGTGATGCTTCCTAAACCTAAACAGCTTGCAAGCACCGTGCGTTTTCCCGCTAAAATGAAAAAGAAACCTGTGCATTGACCTTTTCTTTATGCGATTCCTTTGGAAACGAAACTCTACCACTAAAGAAACATCTTTTTGAAGAAAAACAACAAAAAGACTTGAATATTAATGGGTTAATTACAGTAGTCTTGTCAGCTTTCAAGGATCCTGATGGATGCTGCCAGAAAGTTTCACTCCCGTAACTAAAGTATTTTATTTCCGGAACAAATTATTTCCGACATGCCGGCACCATCAAAAGTGCAGCTTTCTGAACTTCCAAACGCATGTTTATCTCAGTTTCACTTTTTGCATCCAATCTTGGTTCAGGAAAACGATCACTTGATAATGAATTGATCTGTGGAGCCACTTTTCTAAGTCTGTACTGAAATTGTGTAAGAAAGTGGCTCTGAGCTTACTTTATCATTTCCATGATCTTTTGTCATAAAAAGCTGCAACATCTTCAACCTAATGCAAATAAAAAAAAAATTCACTTTTTAAAAACAAATTAGAAGTGGTATAATTTTTGTAATCTCTTTTCAAAACTAGCGCATGACATGGGTGTTTTAACACATGTTTGTTTCCCCAAGATACCTGGCCATTTCCATTACCTTTTTCAAATGGTAGTTTCCCTCATGGGCGCAGTGTTTATTTGATGTGCCTTTACGTAACTCTTGGAAAGATAAACCTATAAACTCAAAACTCTGCATGTCATCCTCTTTCCAAGCTATGAATATGGCCCGAAAATTTTATACAAATGAGACCAAGGGTTAAAAAGTTTGCCTTCCTGAGTAAGGTCCTCCATAAACCTTAATTAATATAATTAGATTGCATATTAATATTAATGTTAATGCACAATATACTAGCCAAACTTTTAGAGGACGAACTGGGCAAATTTGAACGCTTGCATTTTTGTTCTCTTATTATGTATGATTTTTGGGGAAACGAAGGCGTCCATAGTTACGAGGCAGGACTGTACTGACCAAGCAAGCGAGGCATATAAGGCGACCTCGAATTCAGCGCCCAAGCCTCCCGCAGTACTGCACGGGGAACAGGAACCATGAAAGTGCCTAAAGATCCGACGGGATCAAGAGGAGAATGCTATCAATGCTTGCCTTAATGGGCTCGTTGGTGCGGATCTTTGCGGCAACCTCTTCGAACGTTGGGGACGAATAAGGAGCACTTCCGAAAAGGCATTCTGTAAAGCAGTGGAGCAATCGATCAGGGTTCCTTAAAATCGGGCAACACATGCCTCTCTCCACAATACTGGTTGCACATATATCTATGCAACACACACGGAGAAAGACTAATATACGAAAAGGTCCATTTGTTTCCGACGTTTGAAGTGACTTTGCTCGTTCTAACTCGTCCAAAATCGTCGGGCCTTTTCTCCCATACCCCTCCCAGGGTGTGCCTTTTTATGGTTGTAGCTTTCATCGCGCATACTAATGACGGTGCAAACATCAAATAAAACAAAAGTGTGCATAGTGAGATCCATATTACGAACCAAACTACACCTACCTATTCGCAAACAGACGCATATCTTGCGGTGCGGAGGAAAGTTTCGGCGTCTAAGGCTGCGCTCGCACCCGTAAACGACGAAGCAAGCAAACGCATGTCGTCCTTCTCGAGAGGACGTACCAATTCATCCATAAAAAAACCCATTGAGTCGATTCACAAACTTCGAAATTGACAATGTCGTAATACGTGGGCACATACGCAAAAAGATGCAACACACACTTGTAGGAAGCCCATCAAGCCGTCTCACATGCCTCGCAAAACTGGCACGGTCGTCGTAAACGGGCATTATAGTAGAAAAAGCTTCGCCACTCACCGTACATGATGATGCCGACCGACCACAGATCCACCTTGTTGTCGTAGTGGTCGCTGAGGAGCATCTCGGGAGCCATGTAAAGCGGCGATCCCCTCAAGGAACTCGCAAAGTCACCCGCTCGCAGGTACTGGGCAAAGCCGAAATCTGCGGAGGAGAGTCGTTCCGGAAGAAAAGGGTGACTGCACTCAGATTGTCACAACACCATCCGACCGTTTGTGCAAAATTTGATGCGTGAGTGTTTCCTATAGCTGGAAGTTAGCCTGCCTCCTCGCTATCTCAACCTCTGTGCAACACAGTTGCTCGATAACAACTTGCCCAAGCTGTTTCAGTGAAAATGAGGAAAGCCGACAAGCATCGGGCAGCTGCAGAAATGCGAAAAGCGAGAGTGGCCTTGAACTCTGCACTAGACAGATTTTGAAAACAGTCACTAAGTTGTTTGGGTATGTCTCCTTTAGGCAAACCTTACGAATTTATAATAAAATGCGGTAAATGCATGTACAGTAGCAGACAAAAGAGGCTTTAATGTACGAGCGAGCGAATGAAGACAGGTAAACCTTTCGTACCGGACAGCGGCCTACACTACGTGGCAAGAGTTTTGAAATCTTAAAGGGGCTGTGCAACGATTCTAACGTTGAAAGAATTGGCCTCTTCTACTTTTGACATTCTTCACCTTGTCACAAATGACAGAAAACACACCTCCTTTCATCGAAATGTTGCGATTCCGCCGCGTAATAGCGAGGCAAACATTTGAATATTCCCCGACCTGCAGTCACGAGCGGTGACCATGAGAAACACACGGCATGACGTCAATGGGGGTCTTGTAGACAGATAGCAAGTTGTGCGAATACCTGCTCGATAAAAGGTAACTTTTCTATAAATCTTGTCGTTCCAACATAAATATAAATGCGTCAAAAACCTGGTATCATCGGCAAAACTTTTATTATACGGAGTTTTTGTCGCGCCATCTATCCGAGGTCCACAAAACCGTCAGCTCTATCTGCTACCGCGAACAGCCGCCAGAAGCCGGAGGGGAGGAGGACAGGGCCGGACGGGTATGGCCGGACCCGGATGAGACTTTCCTCCTTTCACCATGATTGTTTGCGCTGCGCCCGCCAGCACGTGGTCACGTGGTCGCGAGCGGATGAGTTCTCGCTGCTCACTGATGGCTCATGAGAGAGAGCTTCACTGGAGCCCCGCACCTACTCCATCGACGTCACTGCGCACCCGACCCGGAAGACGATGCACGAGTTGAGAGGCAGCAAAAACCTGGATCTTTTTCATTTTTAAAATAAAAACTAGGGTATCCAGACAAAATCTGTTTTCTGTAGTTCACTTCAGAAGTGTCAGGCGTCAACTTCCACAATTATTTAAGCAAAGCCCTGAAATTGTTGCACAGCTCCTTTAAACCTTTTACACGGGGAAAAGAAAAAGTTATGCCTTATAATGTAAGTTTTATCTTATACAAAATACATGTTATTCACCGTGAATAATGTTATTAAAAATAATTTTTGCTGTCTTTATTATTCTAGCATTTCTTTGTAATTCATATATTATTTGTATACAAATATAGCAGGTTTTCTGCAATGAATACAGCCGGGAAAACAACATGCAATATCCACACTGTTGTTTTTCAAGCAAAGAATGTCCCATCATGCTGGTTTGGTTTCACATTTGGTCCGTGGACTAAAGGCAACCTGATCTCCAAGAAAACTCGGAAGAAAACAAGAGCCATGCAGGATCCGGAAATACCAAAATTGTGAAACTGACCAGCCAACTTCAAGAGGGAGTTCGCACAGACGACAAGAGTATGTTCTGGGGCTTGAGATCCATGTGGGCAATGTTGTGTTCCTGGAGAACCTGGAGGGCCTTTGCTGAAACAGACACGACAGAATGCACTGCTATCGTATGAGCTGTACAAAATGCACTGCCACTTGCTTAAGACGTTTGCAAAGGGGGGGGGGGGGTTTCTTTGCTGCCCCAGCTCGGTCGAGTCACTGTGACACTACTTTTCCTGCCGCACTTCAAATCCTACTGAGGAGGCACCTCAACCCTTCCGTGTTGGCCTCTTCGCTTTGGGATCATGCCGGAAGACAATTCCAGACTAGGACCACAGGCCCTGAGGCCAACTGCCTACAAAACCTTACGCAGAACGCCTCTTCCTCTTCTCAAGAAATTACTTTCTATCAACGAGCGTTTATTTATTTATTAATACAACAATTTCTCGATGGGATTTTCAAAGGTGTTTAGAGCAGTAAAGAAAATACAACAAACTGGCAAAAAGAACAAAGATGAAAACAAGTTGTAGTTCACAGTTGAAAAATACGGTACAAAAAGGAGTTAATTTAAATTAGATGCAAATAATGACAACGATGGGTGCATGACAACTTTCTCAGGGAGGTCATTCCACTCAGTTATTGTTTGTGAAAAAAAGAATACTTAACCTTTTGGGGTCATGTGAGTTTACCCCTTCTAGGCCTTTCTGGTCAGAATTAGAGAATAGATCAAATCAATAAATGACTTCAAATTCAACTTCATAACATTCTACGATCAGTATGTTCAGTTAGAAATAACTCTGCATTCTTCTGGATATTTTCATTTGAATTATTGAACTATACTAGAGGTATTTCCGCCGCGCATGATACTTCTTGAAGCAAATGCCCGGGTGCAAGCCAGAATGTCGAGTGCAGGTTTTACAGCAGAAAACAGTTTCACATCTTTGCCCTTCGACTTTCCTGTCATTGAAGACTGCACAGTCCGTAAAACGCGGACGAAGTGAAGGCTGCCATGTTAAACACACAAAGCGTGCAAAAAACCCGCTTGCGAATCTAGCAAAAAAAAAAAGTGTCGCGCCTCTTGCGGCAAAAAATGAGACATTTACAAATCCCTATAATGCCGAATTAGAGCGGAGCTCTTGAGGAGGAGGAGAGGAGGGTACGGAGAGGAGAGGATCCTATCCTCCTCCTCCTCCTCCTTCCTCGTGACGTCACTTGTGAAGGCCAGTGAAGGTCACTATGAAGGTAGTGACCTCCGTCGTGACGTCACTTGTGACCTTTGTGATGTCACTTGTGACCTTCGTGATGTCACTCATGACCCTCGTGACGTCCCACGTGTTGTCACATGTGACGTCATTATGAGAAACGTCTCATAATGCAACGTGCACGGCGACAACGACGCTGCTCAAGCCGGAAACGGGCGCTTAAGAGCTGCGCTCTAGAAACTAAGTATGCATACCCGACAAGAGATGGCGTAAGTTTAAATTGTCAAGAGACGTCCGATGCTTAACCGCAAAGGAGAAATGAGCCTGTTGGGGAAGCCTTGACACTTGTCCAGAACAGGAATATTTATTTGACGGGAGATCCCGACAGATGACCCCAAAAGGTTAAAGCAATTATTACGCGATTGGAAAGGAGTTATTGCTAGAGCATGCCTTTGTCGAGTAGCATGACCTGATGAGAAAGTGACTAATTCAGACGGGTCTACGCTATAATGCCCACTAATTAACTAGTACAAAATTTTTTGTCGAGACCGCCCATTTCTTTTAGACAATGACAGTAAATTAGCTCTAGTTAAAAGTTTGGTTATGGAGGCTTCCAAAGTTATCTTAAATAAAACGAGCGGCCTTTTTGGCACTCCACCAAGTTTATTAATGTTTTATCTAAGTGAAAGGATCCCAAATGATTGCAGCATAATCTAATGTTGGTAGGACTGTAGTTTTATGCGTGAGAAGACGTGAGGAAGGGGAGAAAGCTTTAACATTCTCCTAAGAATGAACAACTTCTGTAGAACATTAGACATTACAGAGTCAATTTGTTTTGTCCAAGTAAGATTATTAGTGATACATAGTCCAAGGTATCTATATTGTGTGACTTCTGATAGGAAGTTATCAATAAGATTGTAAACAAACTTGAGAGGATGTTTTTTGTTAGTAATTCTCATAAAAACCGTCTTTTCAAAGTTAATGGTCATTTGCCAATCTGTGCATCCTGAAGCAATATTTTGAAATGCCTTGTTTAACAAAAGTTGATCTGAAGCACTATCTACTTTTGAGTAAATTCTTCAGTCATCAGCATATAATTTGATTTTTACAGGAACATCTTGTACCATGCCATTATTTTCAGCAAAAAATAAAAGAAGAGGGCCCAGCACAGATCCCTGGGGAACGCCAGAGTCAACAAAACATCGGTTAGAACAATCCTCGCCAAAAACTACGTACTGCTGACGGTTTGAGAGATAAGCTGAAATCCATTTGAATAACTGTCGAGTTCTTACATATTTTGTCTAATTTGTATATTAATTTCTTATGAGAAACCTTATCGAATGCTTTTGAGAAATCCATAAAATATAGCATCAATTTGTTTTCTGTCGTTAATTGCCGAGGAATAACCGTGAACTGTCTCAATTAGTTGAGTACATCTGAGAAAGTTTTTCTGAAGCCATGCTGATGCTTAGACGAAATGTTATGTTCATCCAGGAATGCTGATAAATGATTATGTATTATATGTTCAAGAAGTTTACATGCAGTTGAAGTCAATAAAATCGGACGGTAGTTCCCTATGCACTGTTTGCTTCCGTTCTTATCAAGTGGTTTGACTCTGCCAGTTCTCCAGTCGTCTGGAACCTGACCTTTGTACATTGATTTTGAAAACGAAACAAACAGATAGTTTGAGACCCGTTCAGCATACCTTGATAAAAATGCACTGGGAATATTGTCGGGCCCAGAAGACTTTTAACATCAAGAAATTTCAAAAGCTTCTTCAATATCAGACGTTCTCTGTGTCTGTTCCTTCTACTGAAAGTTCTTCCGATTTCATCCACCGCAGTCTCAGGTGTAATATAACATGATTAGCTACCACCAGCCTCGCCTGCACTCTCACCGTCTATTCAATATACTGTGTTCCGTTATTACAATATTAGGCATAGGAAAGTAGTGTGCTTTAAAACTTGATAACACATCAGTCTTGCGTAAAAAACTATCTAAAGTGCATATTAAATGTGCAGAAGATCATATTTTCTTCGTGGGTTAGACCACAGTTAACCTCAAAAACATCACACACCATAGAATCTAGAGATAATGTATGCCAAAATTTTTCTGGTGAAGTAGATATGAAGTTTGGCAAGCACTCACCAAAATAACCACTTTTATCAATGTTAACTTGGGTTTTAAGTTCTAAGAGCCATGAATTCTTTGTTCAGATCTAAGGACTCATTGCATCTTCGAATTTTCTTTTTTAATCACTTCAATTGTCTTTTTAGCTGTAGTGACTTCCTAAAGATCCTTTCTTTTTTTTACAATTGGTGGTTTGAAATGTTTCATACATTTATTTACAATATTTTTAAGCAAATTCCAAAAGGTAGATCACATTCCCAGTGCAGTTTACAAAGTCGCCAAAATGAAATGAAAGCAAGTCTATAATTGAGACATCACCTGCACGACAGAAGTTGGGATAACACTTTGCCTTGTTTTTCCTATCTACAAGAACATTTAGATTCACCAGCACTGCCTTATGGTTAGAAATTCCAAGGACTACTTCACCTTTAGCTTCGGCAGAAATCTTACCACTCAGGAAAACGAGATAAGGTATAGATTTAGAGTCTCCTTCTATTCTAGTAAAATCATTGCCAGGCCATGTCTAACATTGCTTCACCCGAGTCATCATTTTGGTGTTTGAGTGAATAAGTAAACCAGTCAACATTCGGTAAATTAAAATCTCCTGCCAGAATAACCTGATCGCCAGGCTTCAGATGTTTACCCAGATACATTTTTAAACTATTGAGAACAGCAATAGAAGGAGGTCTATAAAAAGCCCTGACAGTAAGCCAAAAGCTTTTTGCATCAACCTACCACTGTTGGTTTCAATGGGTACACCGGCAAACATTTTCGACTGTGGAGGTCATACCAGTTGTTCAGGGTAGCTCAGGCAGAACTGGGAAGGGTAGCATGGTCGTGCCCGCACGCAGCTAGGAAAGTTCTCAACGCTCGTAGGCGAGAGCAAAGGTTTTAAGGAAGATAGCTCTCTAGCCCAACCGTGGCTGAATGCACAGCCAACTTGACGACGGTGCAATACTATATTCATACGCACCGAGCTGCTGCAGGAATTTGCGGACGATCGACTCTCGGAGACGTTTGTTCGCCCGGATGTAACGGTGAAGGTCTCCACCCGAGCAGTATTCCATGATGAGGTAAATAAAATGTTGGTTCCACTGGAATTAGATTGTGCACACAGCAGTGACCATGAGAATCCAACACACTCTTTATTTTATCATTTGTCTAAAGTTTCCTCTCAGACTGAACCAACGAACGAATCTATAGCCAACTATTCAACATTCACTGGGACGATAGATTCTACCGAGCCAGCATTATGCAGAAGCACGAGTGTAATTATCTAAAGGTGAAGGTGCCTCAGCATTAAATTTTACCTTTTGCTTTTGCAAGGTTAGTAATTTCTTTTTCCTGCGAGCAAAAAAATTAAAACCAAAAACAAGGAAGCGGACACCAAGACATGAACTTCATTAAAACAAAGAATGTAAAGAGATGAAGGGCAAGGTATGCATCCCTGGTTTACATGTCTATACCAACGAACCGGATTTTGGGTCAGTTTCTTTTTCCCACCCAAGATAATTAAAAAAAAAAAAAAACTTATTCTCAAATAATAGACTTCGAAATGCTGGCCCCGCTTGATGCCATACAAGAAAATTTTTATTTGCTCATAGCTCCTGAACTAATACGAGATTCAGAACCACATCCTTGTGTGTTCTGCTCGATATAGTAGGAAAAAGTAGAGAATAGATAGCTATTGCAGTATGCCTTGGGGAATGAATCCACCATATGGAGGATGTTAAGAACGCAAAACTGCCTGTAAAAATAAGCAGCTGGATGTAGCAAGCTGAAAATTCTCTCAAATGTACTTTTTACCTGTTCAACTGTCACACACTAAAATTTCGAGTATCGACTCATTCTCGTAAACTTGCTTTAAAGGCATCACTCGGACCTCCGAGTGAAACATGCAGCACCCTTTGTTACCTGAAAGTCGATGAGTTCTACAATGTGTTCGTTTTTTATCTTCTTCAAAATAGCGATTTCCGTCAGCAGGTTTTCCGTGGCAGACTTGGTCAGGGAACTCTTGGAGATACATTTGATGGCCACTACCTGCCTCGCACCCGTCTGGGGAAGGAAAGAGCACAAAGTGTATGTTTATTATACATATATATATTTATAGCCGCTGTACAATTTTTACGAAATGGCAAACCCGCTAAGCATCATCAGCCTTCAGCTAATAGCTCAATGAATGGTCCGTCAGCTTACTTTGTGGTAAGCTTTAAAGACGGTGGCGTACGTCCCTTGGCCCAATTTTTCGGTAAACACGTATTCTGGAAGTTTGTGATCATACAGCTGAGCCATTACATCTGACACATCCGAAAGCGAAAAGGAAGACACAGGACAGTCGCCTGCTGTTTCGCCTGCTGTTTACTGCTGTTGTTTATTAATCACCTCCTAGCGGTGTCTTCGTGATCGCCACATAATGAGAAAAGAAACTTAGCGCAATATTTAATCGTTTATATTAGAAAATTTGAAGCAACTCGTTATTAAGTAATAACATATCTAAAACTAGAATCTTAAGCATTTATCTAGTAAACTTTACAACAACAAAAGTTAAAGCTAAAAAAATCGGTTTTATAAAATCGAGGTTTCCAGATCACGCTTTGTAGTGAACTCTAATTTAATAACTTTTAAGAGATCTAAAAACCTTAAATTAATAATCTTTAGATGTCTGACTTACGGCACTGTCATTCGTCTACCAACCAAACAGATAGCAGCCGACAAAATGGCGGCGGCCGTGTTTGTGTTCCGCCACTTGCAGCGCGCAACAGTTATTCATTCCAGTTTCTCGCACTCCCTCGGTCTACTGGGCCGAAATGGAACCGAAGTTGTCGCGAGACGCACCGCCACTCAACGCCAAAAAGTGGAAAAGGCCGCGAAGGTATCGACGGACGATAGGCCTTACGTTAACGTCGGCACGATCGGCCACATTGACCACGGCAAAACCACCCTCACGTCCGCGATCACCCGCGTCTTGTCCCTGGACGGCAACGCCAAGTTCATCAAGTACGACCAGATAGACCGCGCGCCCGAAGAAAAACTACGCGGCATCACAATCAACGCCACGCATCTCGAGTACAGCACTCCGACGCGCCACTACGCGCACACAGACTGCCCGGGCCACGCGGACTTCATCAAAAACATGATCTGGCGGGACCAGTCAGATGGACGGCGCCATCTTGGTAGTCGCAGCAGACGACGGCTGCATGCCGCAGACGCGGGAGCACTTGGCCATCTGCAAGCAGCTCGGCGTCTCCCGTATCATCGCGTTCGTCAACAAAGCCGATATCGCGGACGCGGACACGTTAGAACTGGTCGAACTTGAGCTGCGCGACTTGGTCGAAAGCTACAAGTTTCCGAACGTGTCCACCATGCCGGTTATCTGGGGATCGGCCTTGCTGGCCATGGAAGGCGACGAAACACACGAGTACGGGTTGCAGTCCGTCCGAAAACTGATAAAAACAATGGACACCTACTTCGAGCCTCCACAGCGTGACGTCACTGGACCTGTCTTGGTACCTCTAGAGGGTGCCCTGAACGTAAAGGGCCGCGGAACGGTTCTGATTGGCACCCTCTACCGCGGCACGCTAAAAAAGCAGACGCCGTAGAACTCGTCGGCTTCGGCAAAACCATCAAGACCGTCGTGACAGAAATACAGCGGTTCGGTAAGGCTATTGATGAGTGCCAGGCCGGAGACCACGTCGGACTGCTTGTCCGTGGCGTGAAGACCACCGCGGTTGAGCGAGGAATGAGCCTGGTCGCACCGGGCACAGCCTCTTTGGGGAATCGGTTTCGCGCTCAGCTTTATCTCCTAGCCGAAGCCGAAGGCGGACGGTCGAAGCCGATATCCAAGAAGTACATCATGCCCATCTTCTGTCGTACCTGGGACATGCCCTGTCGAGTTGATGTTGTTGGCGGCGGCATGCTGATGCCCGGGGACTACGCCGACGTGGAGCTGACGTTGCCCAAGAAGATGATCATGACGCCCGGACAAAGTTTCTCGATCCGAGAGGAGAAACGGACTGTGGCCACGGGTGTGGTCAGCGAGATTTTACCGAGCATCGTAATTACGACGACCCAAGTGGGGAAGGTGGATTTTCCGAGCTCGCAGTAGATCGATGGTCAGTCTTGTTTGTGAACACAGTGTAGCATCGTGAACAGACATGCGTGCCGACTGGACGTTTTTGGCTGTGCGACAGAACCACTACAGTCATTGGTCGTAGGTTACATCAATCTTTTGGCTTAATGCACTCAATATAGACGTAAAGCCTGAAGGACTAAAGTGGAGCAAAGAAGTACAAGTCACAAAATAAGACAAACACTGCAGCTCAAAGAAGTGTAAGGGCATGGAAATCTGGAAAAAAACGAATATTTCTAAGATACGTATCCAGAATATTTAAGCTTGAGAAATGCACATTTGTTTTAGATGCAGGAACCTAAAGGACCAATCACACGATAACATTCAGCCACGTTGCAGAGGCTTTCATGTAAATAAGACGGTGGTTACCATGGTAATCTATCATCGCATTGCTTGGTTGCAACGATAACTCGCATTCTTGGCTCGATGGAGTCAAATAGGACTGTGTGAATGGGCCTTTAGATTTTTGTGGTTATCTGTCATGCTAGGGTAGATATTGCAGTTAGATCAAACAACTAATAACGATCCAGTAAAGCTTGATGTAACCAGAAACATTGTGTTCCATGTCACTGCCAGGTTCACGAAATTAAATAATACATAGAATAAAATAGCAATATTTGCAGCATAGAGGCTTTACAACTTACAATAAGGAGCTGGTTTAATTAAGTCTCAGGGGCTTCTGGCTTAGCAGGTGGCAAACCAAAACAATGCAAAGGTTACATGTATGCTGAAAATACCTAGTACATAAAAAATTTACACAATCACAAAGTGACACCATAGATAGGTCATGGATAGATTAAAAAACAACAGATACAAAAAAACAGTGAATCTGCAGTCAAGCTGGTTATATCATGTAACGCATGAGACTGGTGCGAAAAATCAAGAAACTTTCAAGTCGAAGGAGAAAACAACAGAGGAAAATGTTTTATCATGAACACAACATTTCTTGCTTGTGGAAATCTGGTCATTATGTTAACCAGCCCCTAGCTCTGGAACACCTATTATTTTATGCCCAAGTAGCACCCAATGTCGTGCGAACGTTCCCTGTGTGTTCTGAATGTTGAAGGAACGTTAAAACACCATTCGGAACGTTCTAGAAACGTTCGTATGCGAACATTCCTACAAAGTAAGCTGCTCAACATTCTAGGAACGTTCGTTGGCGAACATTCGTACAGCACAATGTTCTCGGAACATTCGCCTTCGAACGTTCATATGCGCAACGTTCTTTGAATGTTCGCTTGCCAACATTCCTAGAATATTCGCAGGTGAAGCCAACTTTACGGAGCTCTAACGCAGCCTGTGGTTCGAAACACCATCCACTATCTTCGTGCCAAAAATATGCAAATTAAGTGGAGTTTCTGGAAACTTAGCATAAGGGATCAGTTTTATCTTGTATGAGTCTACCAAGGAATGTGATATAAGGTGTGGGAGAAAAGCAATGGTTTTCAAAACTTGATAATAAACTTGGCACTCACTGCGTATGTAGATGTGCAGTTTTGAATAGACCCGATTTTATCATGTGAGGTTCAAAACTTTGAAAACGGCTATATCCTGCTGTCGAATATGGGATGCCATGTGTATTTGTTCTTAAGCTCGGAGTGAGTAATCGTTTTTGTATGCAGCACCTTCCGAATGAAAGAACTTGACAAGTGTCAGATAGGAGTAAATTGTCGTTAGTACGTGCTTAGGCTAGTGTGCCAGCAAAGCGGGAATCTTGTTCCTGCGCCTTGTAAAATATCTTTCGATTAAAAATATTAATCGCCCTGTGAGGAGCTTTACCACATCCATATATGTAGTATGGCTCATTGGTGCTGTGGCGAGATGTTTCGGTGGTGCCCTCGTTTGGTTACCTTTTCGTGACGTCATTACCTTGTGAACAACAAGTTCGATGGTGTTTCGTGGAAGCCTGAAATCATAGCGCTCTCCATCTAAATTGATTGAAGTTCTGACATTCCTCTTACTTCCGTCGATGATACATCCTTAGCTGACGTCATAGTCTGCATTCGGCCAATTGTGTTTTTTCTTCTTTTCTTCAGAATAGATACCTGCAACTACCATAAGCATTATTCCATGAATGTTGATTTACTGTTCTGAGAATGTTCTGCGAACATTAGTCTGCTTTTCAAAACATTCGTAGAATGTTGTGAATGTTTATTCAATGTTCTTTCAACGTTCTCCAAACGTTTCGTGGAGAATGTTCCCCAGATGTGATGGATAAGTCTCTACGCTACGTTCTAAGAGCGCTCTGAGAACGTTCCCAGATACATTGCAAAACGTTCCGAGAACGTTGCAAACGTTCTTGCTAATGTTCTTGGAATGTTCTTAGAATGTTTTTGTGCTACTTGGGTGTGCATTATCTTTATGCCCCAACACACTCGCATAACTACAACATATCCTTTTGCTACTTGAGTTTCGATCGTCAAGCCCTGCTACCCAGGACTTCGATCTCGCACATACCCTGTATTTACCAACCAGGAGTAGTGAAAGCAAGGAGCTCGGTGAAAAGAATTCTACAGATTAGTCTCTCACCTTTCTTCGGTTTTTAGCTAACACGTTGCAATATTTAAAAGCAGGCCTTGCATTATGCTCCTCCAAAGCAATGACAATAAGTGTTTCTGAGGAGCTGGCATCATGATGGGAAATTAATGGGTGTTGCTCTTGCCTCGGTGCACTGGCAGCTATGGAGCAGCAACTCTGAATGCCATCAGTTAACAGTATTGCCATATTCTTGGCAATGTCGTTAACTGTTGGCATCCAGGCCAAGGGTGTCGTCGATAGAAGGGAGTGGATAGACATCCTTTATTGTAATCTTGTTTAGTCGCCAGTAGCTAGTCCACGCAAAAGTACAGGGTTTCCGTCCTTCTCAATCAACACCGCTGGGGCAACCCATGGATTGTTCGAAGCCAGGATGATTGAGCGTTTTTTGTACCTGCTGTCACTGTTGGTGATAATAGGATTCTTGACAGTTGCCGTCTGCTGAACCCCAGATGGAGCAGCAAAGCGGTTGTTAAACTTGCGAAGTAGCTCGAGGAGTTTGTGCCTTTGCTCCGGTGAGAGCCTCAGGTTAGCGTGGAGTTTGGATGCTCCAGCCTTTTCCGGTCTGGCTACCTAAAAAGCTTCTCAAGTCGCTCAGATCTTCTATATCTTCGTCAGATACTTAGGTTTATTCCGGAAGTTTGTAACGAGAGCCATGGTGTGGCCGTCTTCAAGCTTCGCAGTGCTTCCAGAAACTCAGACTCCTTTCCCTAGAAGCAGGGAGATGTTACCTTTAGGCAACACTTCTCCACAAGTGACACCATTGGTTCCGGCAAATATTGGGGCACTTATACAAGATGGCAGACTCACAAGGTCGGCAAGCACTTGGTCTGTGGTTGACGATGGTTTTCAATCTTCTGGTGAAGTCTTTATCAGCTGGTCTTCACCTAGGTCGATAACAGCAATGTACTCGCACAAAGATTCAGGCCAGAAATAATGTCCTTCATTCCCTGCAACTAAAGGAATTTCACCAGACAGGTTTCACCGCGGATCTTGATGCGAGCAGTGCACCTCCGCTGACAGGTCTACTTGAATGTGCACACAATGAGGGACATTATAGTACATTAGCTTGCACCTCCAAGAGGATACACAACTCTGCCACATGGGCAGTTATTTTTTGCTGGTTGCAGCTGCATTTGTTAGGTACACTACCTGATTTCCATGAGAACCAATGTATCTTAGCAGAATCCACCCACTGACTATCACGCTATCCCAAGTAGCAGCTCTGTGACCCAGCCTGCTGTACCTTTATACATAGTTTTCATGGACGTCACTGCTGGGGCTTATGGGATACGTCGCCGCCATTACCAGGTACTGCCATAGCTTCGGTTTCAGGCCGCCGCCGGCAATGCTGGTTGCTGCTGCATCGTTTTCGGTGCACGTTTCTTTCGTGCTACATGCACTTGCGGTTGGGGGCGGATCCAGAACTCCGTTTTGGGGGGGCGGAAAATTTGTAAAGATACTATTTCCCCATTCTTTCTCGTGCACCGGGGGGTCCACCCATGTCAAATAGCCCTCCGAGAAGGGGGAGGGGGGTCGACTTGGTTTGGGGGGGGGCTGCCCCCGTCGCCCCCCCCCTTGGATCCGCCACTGCTTGCGGTCACAGTGGTTGCAGTAATGCTGATGTGTGCGATGTTTGGTTGCCGCAGCAGAACTAAGTCTTCCGCAAGGGAAAGTAACACAATGCCAAATATAAGGCTGCATCGTTTTCTAAAAGTGATAAACTGACAGTTTGAGCGCACAAAGCTGCTGTCCGAGAAACAGCGGAGACCTTGCTCGCATACACCGGAAGGATGTGAAGAACTTTGACAACGACCCAGGGGCGGATCCAGAACTCCGTTTTGGGGGGGTGGGGCGGAAAATTTGTAAGGATACTGTAGTGTTATCGCTCCTGCGGTATAACCTAAGACGCGCGTGGCTATCAGTTATCGCGCTCTACTGTCTGCTTCGAGATGACTCGCCGTAGGAGTGCTGCGTACGGGTTATCGTCATGTGACCTGATATTTGTGTATATATGTGGGTGTGGCAATAAACGGGGCACTCCTGGTCCGGGGCCCCAAGTTGGAAGTCTTGCGTTCATCCCGGCAGCCAACGCGACAGATACTATTCACCCATTCTTTCGTGTGCACCGGGGGCTCCGCCCATGTACAATTGCCCTCCGAGAAGGGGGGGGGGAGGTCGACTTTGTTTGGGGAAAGCGGGCCGCCCCCGTCCGCCCCCGCCCCCCCCCCCCTTGGATCCGCCGCTGCAACGACCGCGTCTTTGGTCGTTGCTTCATTATTGGTAAGGAATGCATGTGTCATCTGTAATACATGGAAGACCACGCACGCTCACACATCCCACCCCTCCCACACAAGCCACACAAGTGTAGACACATGGCGGCGGCCAATGCCTTCCCTAACTACCGTATAACAGAGCCGCCGTATAATTATCACTCTATTTGTGAGAAACATGTTTGCACGGTTTACGTATTTTCGCCCATTGGGAGAGCGGTCAACTTTCTGTGGCATAAGAGAACAAGGGAAGAGAGCGCGTGCACAGCTTCGATAGTGCTCAAAGTGGGCGAGGGGATTAGAAAGTTAGGGTGACAGTAGAGTTGGTAGAGTCAGTAGGGTTGGTAGGGTCAGTAAAGTGCAGCTTGCGCAGAGTGGCTCTCGAGGGGGGTGAGGTAGAGTCAGTGGAGTTGGTAGAGTCGACATAGCTGTAAACAACATGGCGCCGAAAGCGAGGTTTCAAGACGGTAAGCGGTCAAATTTTGTTAATATTTTGCGATAAAGGTCGCTTTCCAATACTCCGCTCAGTTTGAGAACCGATAAAGGATAGGAGCACTATTGTACGGAATAAGTCATGTTATAAGTAGCGTAGTAGTCTTTGAATAAACAGAATTCGTGGAAGCCGGTTACCTTTGACAATGGTCGAGAAGAAGCCGCGAAACGCCGCCGATATTTCCAGAAGGGTCGTAAAAAATAAATACACAAGATCGAATTTAATATTTTTGGGTGGCGTAAAAACTTTACGTGATTTACATTTGGTCAAACTTTAACCGCATAATGTCATTCGCGTGCTTTCGATATGAACACCTCTTCTCCTTCGTACAAAAATGTACCTGTATTTTTTTTTCTTTTATTCGAAATTCGTGGGAGGTTGATTGCTCGTTTCATAACAACACAGAGATCAGTAATAATCCAGTTAGGTGTAGATGTCTGATGGTTGCATACTGAGTTGTGTGATGCACTGGCTTAATGGTATGAACGTTCCTTGCTTGTGTAGGTTTAGATTAGGTTGCCACCTAAACTTCTAAAGTATGATTTAAATTTGATTATGATCGTTACTTATATTCTCTTTGTAGGAGAGAAAGTTCTGTGCTTCCACGGTCCACTGCTCTACGAGGCCAAGGTAACTATCAACCGTGTTATTTAACCTGAGCAATCCTCGGATGCAAACCAATCAAACACTTGATTTTTCTTCCTTTAACAAAGTGCATCAAGGCCCAGGTGAAGGATAAGCAAACCAAGTACTTCATTCACTACAGCGGATGGAACAAGAAGTAAGTTACCCGCTCTTCTTCATAGCAAGTAAAATCTTTGTACATGTTTTTCACGTGACAACCTTTCAAGCTTGCAAAAGCTCAGCCATCATATCTGAATCCAGACGGAAAACTTGGGATGGTGACCTGTGACATTTAAAGCCGCCTTGGCGGCTCCGAGGTAAAGCACCCGGCTACAGACCCCCAGGTGTCAGGTTCGAATCCCTGCCGAGGTGCTCGCAATTCGGCAAAGGCTTATTGCAAAGAAGCCCCGTGCAACCAAACTTTCGGTTGCACGTCGAAAAATCTTGGGGTAGATGAAATGAATCCCCAGTCCTCCGCTGAGGGATGCGCAGATGTCCATCGTTGGTCTGGCACGTAAAAACCTCAAATTTGACTCTGCTTAAGGAGTGCGGGGCGTGGTGAGCCCCACGCATCTCATTATCGCTCTGCAGTGAACGAGAGCGCAACACTACACGATGAGAAAATAGAAGAACCAATCGCGAAGCAAGAGTGAACTTGACATGGGTATCACGCCAGAGAAACGCCTAACTTGTCACAAGCATGGCAATCCTAGGCAATCCTGACTTAGGCCTAATGTGTTTTTTCACTCCGAGAAAATAGACCCTTTCCGAAATTGTGAAATGATGCATAGGTTATGCACAGCCGCCCTTAGTTGGTTTCATCGCTTTCGGCGTGAAGCCCATGATTGGTTCCGAGTTTGCGCCGGGAATTTTGAAAAGGGTCTATTGTTAGTGCCAGAGGACTTTTCTGTGGGGTATTTATGGCTTTTCTCTGGCTCGCCACGCAACTGCCAAAGTGCCGGACTTGAGCCAAGGGTGCAACGTATGAACTGAAGAGCCAGCGGTGAAGCCTAAACCTCACATTTGTCTGGGAATTTATACCCAAAGTTGCCAGATGAAAACTGAACCAGAAGTAAAGCTATCACTGGCGCTTGTTTCGCGATTTAGACCCAAAAGATGCCGGATGACAGCCAAACGACCGGCAGTGAAGCCTGACTTTGGCACTTGTTTTCGCGAATTAGGGACAAGGTGTCCAGACTGGCCAAGGAAGGTCGAATCCGACTCTACCTTGAGGCTTCTCTGGGCGTTTTAAGGCCCTGAAAAAGACTATACTAGCCATCTGAACTCGTGTAAGTAAACCACCTAAACCTAAAGGAAAGTGTTCCAGCCTCGTAACATTACGCACCTCTTTTTTCTTCTTTTTGCAGTTGGGACGAATGGGTGCCTGAAAGCAGAGTGCTCAAATTCAATGATGTGAACCTTCAGAAGCAGAAGGAACTTGAAAAAGCGCACCTGTGAGTGTCCTTCCACGTGTGTCGGGATGATTCCCGTGGGACTTGCACGCCCGAAACATTGGTGCGGTGTGTCGTGACGCGTGGTTGCACCTTTATCGTGACGTTTTGCTCAAACGTTGTTGTAGAATTGCCGTCGTGTTGCCTACACCTCCTCCTTAGCTGGTGTTCTGTTGTCACGTTTCCGCCACTTTCGGCTTTTTGCGAGTGATTTGCTTCATTCATCTTGCTTACGTTCCTCTCATTTCATTTCATTGAAAGTGACTGTTCAATTCATCTAATTTCATTTGAAGGGACCATGAAATGACATGCCCCTGCCTTGAGAGCATCAAGCTTTGTGAATGTCTTTTATTTTTTTATGAAATTAGACAGAGCAGCAAATGGACAAACTAATTCATTGCAAGAACTTTATTTAGTTGCCGTAGATCACTCCGATAATCACCTTCTGTACACAGCCATCTTCCTGTGCTGGGCTGTGGAGCGCTCTAGTGTCTCAGCATTTTTTACCTGGGTGATGAATGCTGGAAAGGTATATAGCAATAAAGATTTAGGAGTTTTCAATTCAGATTCTGACTTGATAGTTTTAGCTCCTTTGGAGAGCACATCGTTCGGTAGCTGTGTCATAACTTGCAAAATAGACATCTTATAAAATTTGCAAAACACTCGTAGAAGGAACAAAAGCGAGAAGTGAGGGCTGCAATAATTTTCTGGCGCTCCCTGCTCGACTTGGCAACGTATCGGATGAAAACCATTTCATGGTCTCTTTCGAACGAACCATTACTCGAATCGCACCATCTTAGGCAAACTGTATAAGACGCAGTCATCCCAGGCAGCGTGCAATGAAATTTTAAATGGATGCAAACTGACATCCAATATTTGCAACAGCAACTGTGGTATGTTCTGTTTTGGGGAAACATATTTCCAACACTGAGCCGTGTTTGGACCTATCGAAGTCGTGGATCGGGCTTCTCGGGAAAATCAACGGCATTTGCATCTTGGGCTTGCCGTATTAACTCCATATAGGAGTTTGATGCTTGCACCGACTGATCATGAACTGTTTCAATGTGAAGGTAGCAGCTGGGAATCATGTGGTCCATGTCTTCACGTGCTGACCGTCTCGTCATTACATGCCAAGAAGAAAACTGATTGACGCTCTTAGCTTCACGAGTGTGAAGCGCTTTCACAAGTACAGGGTGTCACAAAAGAAAATTGACAGGGCTTTTTACCGCAAAAATAAACTAGGCATCGCCGAAGGCTCATTCTCCGCCCAGCGGTAGCGCTAGAGGTCGCAACCAGATGCCAAAGTTTCAGCCCGATCCGATACCTTATTCAAAAAGTTATAAGTGATTTTCTGAAAAGTTTAATGGGAAAATGGCGGCCGACGGAGTTTTCGAATACATGGGGCTCTATGGCGCCAGAAACCGAAAACGGGCGAAAATAGGCTCCATTTTCCCTTTGAACTTTTCAGAAAATCACTTATAACTTTTGAATAAGTTATCGGATCGGGCTGAAACTTTGGAATCTGGTTGTGACCCCTAGCGCTACATTTAGGCAGAGAATGAGCGTTCGGCGATGCCTAGTTTATTTTTACGTGTTAAGAAAAGCCCTGTAAATTTTCTTTTGTGACACCCTGTACATCTGTAACGCAATAACAAATGGCAAGCTACTAGACACGAGTGTTTAGACAGTGCGAGGTCGGTCTGCCTTCGAGGTATGGTGACACTGGTTCACTCTGTAGACAAGCAATGACTTCTTGCGCGGGAGATCTGGTGACGTCAGAATGACGCCGAGTCTCTGATTGGCTCTGATTGAAGGAAAGTAGATGGACCTCAAAGCAAGCTGCCTTGATGTCTACCCACTATCCTTCATTCAGAACCAATCAGAGCTCGGTGTTTTGACTTCACCACAACCCCTGCAAAAGAAGCAGACGAACTTGCGCGCTCCGCATACTGTCGCTAAACTGTGACTACAGGCCCAGTGTCGCGAACATGCAGCAGTAGCTATGCACGACGCGTGTCGGTACAACGATCGCCCTGATCGAAATGCATAATTGCGGGGTTCGAAACCGGGAACAGTGAGTGGGTTTTGCAGCGCGAGCTTTCGCTCCTCGTGCTGCAAGCTGCACCGCACTAACATTCTATCATGGCACTAAAATCGCACCATGAGCAAATGTGTCGTCTATCGATTTGAACATAGTATTTGATAGGTTCAAACTCCGGGCTCGGTTTCACCCCAGACGAACTGCAGACAACGCCGCTAGCCATTGCAGCCGATTCAACGCTGCGCAAGCGTCGCGTGAGCCTCGAGGAGGTGTGCGTAGTCATGCGATACGTTCGCAGCGTTGAACTGGCTAAAATGGCTCGTAGCGTTCGCCGTGGATCCATTGTAAGGTGAAACGGAACAGAACATCACCAGCGAGTTGGGTGCGGCCCGGCGACTGCGTCTTCTCGCGTGACTGCGCGGTTTTCGGAACCCCCTCTTTCGCGGGATTCTCTCATCTGCCCTGTGTTATGTTCTCGTTCCGTCCGGCTTAGGTCCTCAGCCTCGCAATCGCACTCTGCCCCGTAAGTACCGCCCCACACCGTTGTGACACCCTTTCCTTGCACCTGCACCCTTGGCACATTTCTGATCGTTCTGTGACAGGGGTGTGCCTGCCTGCCTGCCTC
>JAZHYW010018934.1:0-18220 GCA_037355805.1 Ixodes ricinus | reverse complement strand
TGTCGCGTTACCGGTACGGTTACCGATAAAAAGTAACGCACGCTACTTTTGTGTTACTTTTTGTTAATGAATTTAAACGTTTTACTGTTTTGACGTTACATGTATGCGTACCCGATGGACAACCGGTCGTAGGTTATCGGAGGAGATCGTTCACACATTTGCATTCGAGTGTGACTGACTGCGCGGCACACCGCTTGTGACCGCTGACGCCGAGGGGATCACTCTGGCGCCATCTATCCAGTGTTGGGTAAACCACATCTCAAAAGTACTTCAAGTAAAGTGCAAAGTGAATGGGAGGTTATGTACTTGGAGGAACGTAGTAAGTACACCGGGCGCATTGTCATTGAAGTACTGTAAACACAATGTGCTTTTAAAATAAATCAGTTCTTTTTTTAATCTACATCGTGTCTTTCCATTCCCCTACGCAGTTTATTGTTATTATTATTAATATTTTACTGGTACGGTTTGTTTTTGGGTAGTCGTGGGTGCATGGGTTATTTTCGGAAATGGCGGCGAATATTGGACAAAGTCCAGTGGTCACAGAGTCGTTATCTTCGGAAATGGCACCAAATTCAGAAGTTCTTTCCGACCTCGGAATTTGACGCCGCTTGCACCCAAGGGGTCAAAAACGCACAGGGAGAGAGCATGAAGTCAACCACGCAGCTTCCGCGAGCAATCCTCTCGTGGAGGAATGTCCTCTCCTCATATTTTTATCCTTCTGCTTGCACTGACTTAGCAACAGTTAGAAATGCTGCGGGAGAGCCGCCCCAGTACAAACCAACGTTATTAGAACAACTCAGTTCTGGAACTCCGCTCCGGAGGGGGGTCGCTTTGCGTGGCGCCTGTTAGAGGGCGCGCGCTCCGCATTAATACTCGCTATCATCATCATTGACGGCGCGGTTCTGGCCTTTCTTACGGATAACAGCAGCAGACAACTTTCAAATTGTTTCTGCTGCTGTTGGTAGTCACATTTTTTACTTTTTACTGGCGAAAGGGCAAAAACTAACCCAAAACCATGCTGAACCTCGAGAGGAGTCGGGACTCAAAAAGCAGCCGCGGAGCAGTAGCAGACGAAAACGCGTGGATTAATGCGCCGGCGGCGCCACCTAGCTGCAAAAAACCGGACACGGTTTCGGACCCCCTCCAATGTACAGCGTCTATGGAAGTTCCATAACCGAGTTGATCTAGTAACGGTGGTACAAACGGCGCGATGTCGTCGTCGGCTCGCGTTTCTGCTGAGAGTCGAATATACCTGCTACAGCATTTCTTCAGAGTTGACGAAGCATCCTTGTGCGATACAAATTTAACGATACAACATTTGGGGAATGTACTTTGAAGTCGGAAGTTGTACTTTCCTCAGCACCAGGGAGTATCAGGAAAAATGATTTAAATAAAGTGCAAATACATACTCAGATAATGAACTTCAAGTACAGTAAAGTACCGGTCACGTCATTCTCTCACCTCGAAACAATTCGGACAATATTTTAAATTAAATAAAGAATAAACACGTAGGACAAAGCCAACACAGCCACATCTTTAATTAAGATTGTGGTTGTGTTGTCTTTGTCCTTTACGTGTTTATTCTTTTTTTCAATCTTGACCCGCACCAACACGCTCTTCGTTCATCAAAACAATATTATTATGAGAAACCATTTCTCGTAGATGGTGCGTAGAGCTCTGTCTCGCAAATACTGCAAAACCTTCAGTCTAGCCACACGTGGTTCGGAACAGACCCAGGGCCACAGGAGTCGATCAGATTCAAACGCAAATGTGTGGATCAGCCTCCACGCGTCTCCTAGTTCGGCGCCACGAACCGAACTCCGTCCTCCGTCTGTTTTTCTACCACGTTGTAAACAGTGCGAGCTTGGGTGTCCTGCTCCTCGGGAGACTTTCCGCGGCACCTCCGCGTCGGCGACGGCGGGCACCTGACCCCCGCCGTCCTATCAGGTTCTTCGAGAAGGGTACGCCAACGCGATGGCACCGGTTTCACCTTGAGCAGCAATCCCATCCGGGGACAGCCCCCTCGACGCCGCCGCTCTCACGAGAAAAGAACACGACGTCATCCTGACGTAGACTGACGTCAAATCGACGTCATCTGGCTCCTCCCCGCCAAGGTTGGAGAGATACCCCCCCGTACCGGTTGTCGCAGACGCCGCCAGCACCGGCGCTCGGGGATTGTGAGAGAGAGAAAATAAAGAAAAAGAATAACGAACACGATGTTGTGGTCTACGAAATTGCGCGACCTTGCGCAGTCATTCTCATTCGGCTCACATATACACTCGCACTCGTATTTGAAAACAAAGAAACAGACGAAGATTCCCCCAAAAGCGGCAGGTCACGCCACCTATTTCTTTTACCACTTCTGTTTTATCAGTTCCGAGTAACCGTTTTCAGGCGAAACTTGTGAATTAGTGTCGCAACGCTTTTTTTTTTTATTTCTACAGCAGTAGATTGCGAATGGAGTCACTACGCGGTGACAATATCCGGATGGTTTTTTTCCACGCTGCAGCCAACCTTGATAACCGAAAAGAGTACATTCCGATCGCGATTGTAAATGGCTTGAGAATGTTCTCCTGTGGAGTGCGCCGTACTTGGCAAACGATAAATGCGAATGTTTGCTTAGCGCGGTCGCTTGTGTCCGGAAATTGCCGGGTACGCGTAGCTTGTACGTTGTAACCACCTCTACACATAAATAATAATATATAAAAAAAGAGTCGTTGATTATCATGCGCTTCGATGTTTTCATGACTTTTTGTGCCTGTATGCCGGTACCAATTACCACGTCTGATATACTAGCACGTCTTGGAAACGTCACTCACGAGCGCGCAGTTTTGGAAAGGGCTTCGTTAGGCGAGCGGTCGTGCAACTGCAAGGCACTTTCATGTTGAAAAATCTCGGGAGCCGAAGGAACAAACAACCACGCCTTCCGTCTGGCTGCTGCCAAATGAGATCACGTGGTCGCGAGACGGTGGTCGCCTGACATCGTGACGTCACCTGGTCATGTGCCGTGAAGTGACGGCAATGTCAAATGACGTGACAGTGCGACTTGGTTTAGAGGGGAAATTGATCTTACGGTTTGGTAAGCCTAAAAATGCTATCGCATTAAAAAAAGAAAAGAAAAAAGTACGGCCACAACTTTGACGTCATCGGTGTTGTGGCTGTCCTCTTTCTGTTCCTACGTCTTTGGGATCTTCTTCTCAGTCCAGAGAGCTTCCTAATTATCAACGACACCCTTTAATTTACAATAATAATAAAAAAAAGGCTGGAGGTTTATCTAAGCACTTCTTATGAGTTTTGAATGCGAAAGCATGCATGTAGTTCTTCGGCTCCTTTATTTCGTCTGCGGCGTATTTGCGTCGACGGCCGAACGCGCGTTCTCATCGCCGCTCTGACCTCATACCGCTTCGTGCGCCGGCGGCGCGGACACGCAGCGCCATGGGGTGGCGGTCGCTGAAACTGACGCGCAGCGGTCAATGGGAGCCTCGTTCCTTGATTCGGGTGGTGCAGTCGTCGGCAACTTATTTTGCCGGAGAGCCGGCAAAAGTGTTCGCGTGGTCAGTTTCCGGCCGGTGCGCACCGTTCGGGTGGTGGTTCTTCGGCAAGCACCGGCAACTTTCCGGCGCTTTTTCCGCCCGAGCTACAAACGGCCGGGCGAGTGGGCGACAGACTGTATCCGTTGCCGTCACTTCCGAAATGGGAGAGAAGGTCAGTGAGAAAAAATTAACGAAAGTGCGAAACTGATCTGAAGTCACTTTAGCAGGCTCTACTCGAGTCAATCCAAGGGGTTGACTCGCCGCCGTCACATGGGTGACGGGACGGCGGCGACAGCCTCTCGCTAGCGGTGTCGCGCGGGCAAGAGGCGAAGTAAACTGCCACCGTCTGGCGTTTCGTGTTCGGGTGGCGAGGGTCACGTGGTGTGCCGCCGGCGCGTTTCTGGTTGCCGGTTCCGCCGGCTCGGTTTCGCCGGCGATTGACCACCCGAATTCGCCATATGACGCACGCCAGCCAAGGGAGCAAAGCCGAAATCCACCAGATTTCGGCTTCACTCCGCTCCTTTGGTATCGGAGAAACTATAGCTGCCGTTTGGCTAGGCTTTTCGCGTGGCTTCATAGCTGGGAGCCACCAGATCGCGGCTTCACTTGGAGAAAGGAGCCGTTTTTGGCGCGGCTTCAAAGCTGATGACGTCGGCTCGCTCCATGGGACGGTTAATGATTTCGCATTAAAAACTTAAATGAGCCACCGGGACACTAGTTTTTACAAGATCTGTCTGTCGGAGGAGGAAGCGATGCTTTTGGCGTTTGAAACGTGTACGTCCTGATAAGATAACACATATCATAACCTAAAATACACCTACATATATCTTAATGCCCTTCATAACAGGGGGAACTTAATAATGTTCCACAAAAAAAACGGATTTTTTTTTTATTTTTTAAACAGTTTTTGAGGCGAAAACGAGTCCAGTACTGTGCGATTCTCACAACTTAGAGAGAAAAAACAACAACAACATACTTTATCTTGAGCTCAAGCGTCCAACGGTGTCGCAACCGCTCGAGTTCTCCGTCGCCCGGTAACCGCTCAGGATTGCCGTTTTCGGCAATCATACAGCCGCGCCCTCGACAGTCGATTGCAATTTAAAGGGCAACTCCGCTTCATTTTTGGTTTTGAAAAAACAATGCAGTCCTCTTCAGTATCGCCTAGGAAGACCACACGTCAAATATTACGACGCAGTTCTGTCTAAATGTTTCTTAAACGGTCCGGCAAACTTTGCAACTCGCCAAGTTGCCGCAATCGGCTGACTCGAGCGGGCGAATTCAGGCGCAACCAACAGCGCAGTCAAGGCTACGGCATGGGCGGAGCCAACATTGAGCTAAACGTCATCTTCATGGCCCCCTTTTGCTTGTTTTTACTTCTCCGATCGAGCGTAGCGCATGACGCCAGCAACGTTGCCTCTCTGCGCTCAGCGGTGTCCACGTGATTGGCGTACGCGCCTGCGCAGTTCGCTTCTTGGGAGCAGACCGGCCGCCCGCCGTGGTCCCGCCGTTACCGCCGTCTTTCGTGTCACAACCACTGTCGTCGTCTCACCGTTTGTGATTATTGTCTCTCGGAGTTTCGTCCACACTATGGACACCACGTGCGCAGACTTATGCCGCAGTTGTGCAGACGTCGTCGAATGCCGTAGACACCAAAACGTGGCGAAGAGTGCGGTGCAGAGCAGACGACACTCGCGCCTGCCACACGCCCGCCCCCATCCCGCCCGTCGTTGGGCCGAGGATCACGTGACATCTCGTACCATGTGATGGCCATGTACTTGGCGGCCCGAGGCCAATGTTGCCAGACGGCGCCGAAGTTTCGGTTTCAATTTCCGCTCGTGTTTAAAATTAAATTTAAAAATATATATCCCATTTTTCGCGAAGCAAACGACGAGGTGTCTTTTACTAGGGCTTTTTGATTCGAAATCACTCATTATCCCGAAATCTTCGCAATTGAGCGGAGTTGCCCTTTAAGAAGCGTTGGGCGTGACGTCAGCGCTTCTTGCTTCGTGATTGGTCCTTCGGCGTTCTTATCGGCGAATGCCGCAGCCTCATTGGCCGATTGACTGAGGTGTGATAAGACACTCGGGTCTCGCCACGTCCTGCCTTTCTTATAGGCTGGCAGTGACTGTAGTATTATATTGTTTTACTTGGCTCCCCAGGCGCAAGCGCCAATGCGCCCGGCAAGTCGGTAGAAAGTTTGAAACCATTTGTTTTTGTCACGAGACGGCCGAGAAGAGAGAATATGACCACTGCCAGTGGACAAATTCTGTGAGTGGATGTGTGCATATCCCCTGGCAAGAATTTCAGTCAGTGGATATGTGAGTATCCACTAACAGCTGAGAAATGCAGGGCGTACAGCGATGTCTCGACCACCTTCATTATCGCCCCTGAGCCAATCCTGGATTGCAGCACTAGCTGATAAGAAAGCCAAATAACTAATCACGAAGCCCCAAAAACACACACAAAAAAAACTCGAACTTAATAAGTTAGACGCCATGCGTTTCTTAGAGTGGTAGCATTACAGCACGTTTCTTTTCTTTTTTTTATCTCGCAATCAACAATGCTTGTAAATTAAAGTAATACAATCCACGCTCCATGATCTAAATAAATAAAAAAAAAACTTATTTATAGCACAACTCGTGAACCACCATTAAAGAAAGAATTTTGAATCCCGTATAAACTGCACAAACATTAAAAAGAAAAAAAAACCTGGTGCGTCTACTTTCCCGCAAAGCACTTGGAATAGGCAATCGCCGCAATCTCGGCGAACGGCTAAGTTGAAAATATGCTTAGAGGTAAACGAGCAGTCTCTACCGTGACACTGAGCATGGCGTCATCACTTGAAAAGTATTATGCTGATCATCCCATCCCAGTGCAAACATTTTCCTTTTTTTTTCTTTTTAGTTTTAGACGTAATTTAAACCTCGTTCTTTTTTTGTTGTTGTTGTCATCTTTGCTTTGTATATTGCAGATGTCAGAGTCTTTTTCAGAGTGTAACCCTCGATTGGTTTCGCGACTTCAAGCACTCCTTCCCATCCGAAATGTTTACCGCGCGTTAAAATATCTGACGACATGATGGCGCTTAAGACAAGGACAAAAGGGGAGACTAGATGTCGTCAAATTCCCAGTACCAACTAGCCCAACAATCCGCATTGATTCGTTAAAATATCCTCCAGCTTGCGACATACCAAGTCTGATCAAATAGTCCACATTTCACCTCGTCCAAAGGATCGAGCGCGATGCGTTTGGAAAGACGGAGTCCCATATCTCAGGCTATAGTTGCCCAGTCACGGTAAACACCAACGTCTCCGTCGATAAGACGGGGGGCAATCTGCCTCGCGATTGGCCGGCCCGCCTTTATCGAGCGCCTGTTGTTGCCTTCTCCCGCAGCCGAGAAAACAAGCGCGATTATATAAATGACGTCACGGGCTTGTCCATCCGCGGGTGCGTGTCAACAGTTGTCAGTCGCGTTGTTTACAAAGATGACGTTTTCGCGCACGCGAGGTTACGTAGTCATCACAGCTTATATCGAAACGCGGGATCATGTCATTACCGCTTCGCAGTCAATGGGGTTTGAGGCGTTCGCAGATAAAGGCCCGTTCACACTCTTGCAACCGAGTACGACCCAGAGAGATGAGACCTGTTGAAACCTCTTCAAATTTCTTAGGACGAGGGAACACACTGGCATTCTGGCGCCATCTATGCGGTGACCCTGGAACTGCATTTCACAAGAGCGAAGGTTGTGCGGGATATCCGAGGTCAAATGTGCGTAATACCTATAAGAAAGGCTCGTATATAACGTTGACAAAATTTTTTTCGAACCAAGAACGAAAGAATAATGCGCGAGAGAAATAGCAAATATGCAAGGACCGCCAAGTTTACACTGCTACCCAGTAGATGGCGCCAGTGTGTCCTCTCGTTGTAAGAGGTGTCAAGGCACCCAGTTCTAAGAGGTCGCAAGAGTGTGTTAAGAACTCAGAAGAACCAATCACAGAGCAGGAAGCGTCGTGATTATAATAATAGGCCATGCCTTTCATTTCTCAAAGTGACCATAGCAAACTATAATATCAGATCCTTGCAAAACGGTAAAAAAAATTTCAGGGCGTTTATTTTGGCATTTTTGACTCAACGAGTATTAATTAGGGAGACGTCAAATCGTAGAGAAATTTCGTTTTCTCTCGTTCATCTTTTGGTTTAGGTAACGTCATTTTCTCAAAGCTCTGAAACTCAATCGCCGTCGCTATAGTGTTTGCCTAAGTAATATAGCCGCGTTGTTTATGTACAAAACCCGTGGGTCTGCTTTACCGCGGAGCACGGGAATAGCGAACCACCGCGCCGCGATCGACATAAAAATGGTAGCGATTTACGGAACAGAGATAACGTCTTTACGCCAAAATGCTATCTGCTTAGATCGCAACGTATTTTTACGGAGAATCGTGTTATCAACCTTGTTATTCGCTGCGTTTTTTCCTTTTTTTTTTATGCGGAACGCGAAGGTTGGTTGTATCTGTGTTCTGCAGGAAAGTAGAGACAATGTCCTTGTTTTTAAGAAGTGCGGTTATTGCTTGAGCAAATACTATTTCATTCTCATTCTCAGGAGATTCAGCATTCTGAGATGCGTAATTTATTTATGCGAATCGAAAAAAAAAAACTTACTTTTTTTTATTGGTTTCTGTGTTATCGGGCTCATTAATTAAACGGCTTTTTGAACACCTAACTGGATTTCGAAGTTTAATTTCACGGGCGAAGCCCGGCCGTGTCCCGGGCAATGCTTACGAAGCCCTATTCAGAAAAGATCATTAAATGCCCCCAAAACTCAACTAAATGAGTCACGATTCGATCGTTCGTGGCACCGCGCGTCCGCGGCGCACGACGCCCTCTGCCTTCGCATGCGTTGAGGCATAGGCTGAGATCGACAGCGACGTCACACCGTCCTTCTCTCGGATTTTGAGCCGGAAATATGCACACGTAAGCCACTATACATATATTTCGAAATACCTTTGCATGAAGAAAAAGAATCCAAGGTAATAACTTCATCCGGTGTGACCTGATTTTCGAAGAATACTCTCCGTGTATCGGAACTTCATACAACACCTGGACATTGCAGGGCGCCTGAACCGTCTCGGCCTGAAGAGAAAAATAAACGAGTCTCATTGAATTGACGTTTGAACCCTTCCGCTCAGCTTCCGAATGTTAGACGCCATTTTGTGATCTCGTTGTTCACAGCGCATGCTCCAGAACGAGCTTCTAGCTTGACGCCTGCCAAGAACAGCTGTCGGGCACCGTCAAATCGTTGCGGAAGCGTTCTGGAAGCTTATCGTCGTCAGCACGCGCTGAGTAGCGACGGCGGACTCAGCTATGGGTGACCTTCACGCAAAATTTCGGCAAGGATTCCCAGACTTCAGAAGCCTTGGAGTCTGAGTTCCTATTTTTGACACGTCCAGCGGAACGTTTTTGTTTGTTGTGTTTCGTTTTTGTAATTGCGTTTCTAACTCGCGAATCGACGTTCCAGGGGAGTTGCAAATAAAGATGATTGATTGGAAGTACGACACACCACTGAAAGACAAGTCTGCTGAAGTCGGCGCCGCCTAGCTGTCCCGGTACTTGCGACCAAATTATCCCAAGTTTTGCGCAGAGAAAGGAGGGAAGGAGGGAGGGGGGGGGGGGAGTGAACGAATAAATTGAAGCAGCCGACATTGTCAGGGGCACCGAGACAACATTGTCAGCAGAGGCTTTTCACGACCTGCTTTCCAAAGTAACCAAACTGGCAGCCTCATCTCCCCGATAGGAAATTAATAATCCCATCGAAGATTACCCTACTTGATTGCAGGCTGGATCGCTCGTTGTAAGTAATGCGTTCCTTCTGCGAGTGTGCGAAGCCGCGTTGTCCCGCCGTCGATCGAATCGACGACACAAACACTCCCGGGGTTTACAATCAATGCCACGGACGTATCGAACGATCTGCGCGTTGTCCGGGTACCTAGCGCGTCACCGTCGTCGGTCTCGGCAGTAAACGCCTACGATGGTGATCGATGACAAGCTGCTCTATTGTTACCCGACCTATTTTTACTCTCGCTCGAAGCGTTTTGAATGAGACCTTGCACGCTGCCAATACGCGGGAATGTCCGCATTTTTTTTTCTTTCTTTTTGAGGCGAAGGCCGTTATTGATGATGTTTCGTAGCAGATCTCGGTTTGTGTTTGTGTGGATAGGACGTGGTCACCTAAATTAGTCGGGAAATCAATGTCAAGAGACCTCACAAATGTCCCCTTTAAATTTAGAGGCAAAGTTTCTCCGCTAAATTAAGTGGTATGTCTTTGTTTTGTTGTTGTCCGCTAAACTTGGCGAGAATTTAGTGTCACCTGACACCCCGACACGTGACGTCATTGCGTCACGTGACGTTACAGTGTCCCATTAATACCCCGTTCGCTAAATTGAGAGTGAAAGGCCCGTTCACAGACTTGCGAGTCCTTAGAACCGAGCGCATTAAAACCTCTTACAATCTCTTGCGACGGGAGAACACACTGACACGCTGGCGCCATCTATGCGGTGACCCTGGAACTGCATTTCACTAGAACGAAGGTTTGGCGGTATTTGCGAGGTCAAATGTACGTACTACTTATGAGAAATGTTCGTTTATAACATTGACAAAAGTTTTTCGAGCCAAGAAAGAAAGAATGATGCGCGAAAGAAATTGAAAATATACGGGACCGCCCAGTGTTCCACTGCTACCCGATAGGTGGTGCCAGTGTGTCCTCTCGTCTAAGGCCTCTGGGACCTTACTCTCGTCGTAGTGAGATTTTAAGAGGTTTCAAGGCACTCGGTTCTAACAAGTCGCAAGTGCGCAAACGGGCCTTACAAGGCTGCTTCCTACACTTCTGACCGCATATACGACCGCCACTGAAGCTGTTCTGTATTTGAGTAAAAACACTTAAATCGTCTTCATTTGTCGTACAGAATAACTCATACCGAGATTTTTTTTTTTCAATTTTATGCATTGAATTTTTGCTTTCGCGTATCTTGAGCGCTTATCGAAGCTATGCACGCGCACCCTTGCTATTTTCAAAAAAGGTAAAAAAAAAGAAAAAAAAAAGAAAAGAAAGACGTTTGCACAATTGCATGTGCGCCTACACGAGCGACACGCGCTTAGGGGTCGAAAGATCTCGGTATGACGTTACGACTGGTCGGAGGTTTTTCGTGTTTTCTCGGATTTAGTTACATCTTCGGGGGAAACGAACGTGATATTCTGATTCACGGGCGAAAAAGTACTCTAGAAAATTCACCTCTAACTCGCCTTTTTTTCTCTTCTGCAAGTACCTCTTCAGCTTCCCTTTAAAAAAAAGCTAAAATGTTCTTTAAAAAAAAGAGTTAGAGGTGAATTCTATAGTATTTTTATACCGTGAATCTGAATATCACGTCCGTTATCCCCAATAATGTAAACTAAACGAGAAAAAAAAAACATGAAAAACTTTAATTAGTCGATACGTCATAAAAGGATCTTTCGGCCACCAAGCGCGTATCGCTCGTCTGGGAAGCACGTGCAATGGCAAGCTTGCCGCCCTTGCTGACTCTCTTTTGTCTTACCGAGATGCCGAGCCACTGAAGCGGGCGTTGACGACACTCCACAATGGCCTATGCAGGGAACAAGGACACAGTAGCACCTATAGAGAGGCAATAACCTGTCCTACTGTGGCAACGATGGAGTGAAGCGAACGGAATAAGAGGGAACAAGAACTGAAGGTCGGTTATGGCGGGGCCGATGCGCAGCTGCCTGAAAGCGTCTATATTCCCCCGCACTGACACCAGTCGTGACGTTTCTTTTCCGGCCATTTTTTTTTTGAAAATAGCAAGAGTGCGCGCGCATAGCTTTGAGAGGCGCTGAAGATGCGCGAGAGCGGAGATCCCGAAAACTCCGGGTATGACGTCACGCTCCGGGAAGGAGGGGCTTCGGCGGTACCTTAAAAATGATCATGGCCGTACCAACCGGGATGTCAAGGGGGCACTTGTCCCCAGCTCTCAGAGGGGGGGGGGGGGGTGCAAGGCACGTGTTTTGCCCCCCCCCCCCCTCCCCTGAAACAGCCGCCACTGGCCAGGGCAAACACTGGCCGGCGGCGCCCAAGAGATACCAAGGGCACCGCCCCCGCCCTGGGGGGGGGGGCCTTCGCCCCCCCCCACTCAGAAACAAGTTGGTACGCCACTGAAAATCATTTTCAAAAGTCTGCTTGTAAAAAATAAATAAATAAAAATAAAAAGTAATCTCGATATTCGAGATCCTCAAGGCCAAATGTTCACTTCCCATGAACTAGGTAAAAGAAAAGTGGTGAGAAATATATCTTAACATACACAGAATGTAGATGCACACTCTAGCTACTCCTCCGTATAATCACCGCACAGATTTAGGCAGTTATCATGATGTGGCACGAGCTTTTAAATGGCACCCTCTCCTAAGAGGGTCGCCGCCGGGGTTTTCAGTCGATCATTCCATCATGCGCCAGCCAGACCAACACATGTCATGTGTATGGAGGAAACAGCACGAAGCTTTGGGAAGGACGAACAGACGTCCGTGCTGATAGGGGTCAGGGGTTGTCTGAACGCCGCGGTGACTGACCGCCTCGATGAACAGGCGGAAACCGTCTTTGAGCAAGGGCTTCCAAAATCTTGTGCCACGTGACAATAACCTTGCCTAATCTGTGCGGTGATCATGTGGAGAAGTTTCTAGGATATGTATATCTACATTTTGTGTATATCTAAACACCTTTTCATCACTCTTGCTATTTTTTTTAATCAGTTCATTGAAAGGATTGAGAGCGCCGGCGGCAGCTTCTTTGGGAAGGGCATTCAAGTAAGATATTAAGAAGTAGCTATAGTCTGTATCTACATTATGTGTATCTTAACATAGTAAAACATTTTCATCACTCTTAATTATTTTACCCAATTCACAGAAAAACAAAACAAAAAGTCAGTCCTTGTATTTGAGCGCAACGCCGATGTGTCTTGGGGCGCGGTTTGGAAGAAAAAAAGATGCAGCCATTAGAACGCGTCTCCGAGGTTTCGGTTTCCAATTGGCTGCCGGCCCTAAGATAAAACCAAGAGTAAACCAAAAACCTCGGCGAAGCGTAATTACATATTTCTTTTGTATCTTTTCAACCTGGTTAAACGCCGCACACGGCGGGTTCGGGACTTGTGCCAGAGGTGGGTCGCAATAGGTGCGTCTAGGCCGGCAACCCTTGCGCCACCCGAACGCAAGTCGTCCCCGCGTTTGCGAAACACGCTGTGCTTCCGCAAAGGACACGCCGAATTAGTTTAGTGCCGTTAAAAAAGAAACAAAAAAAAAAGATAAGAAAACGCTACGTCACTGGCCGTTTCGGTTGTTTGAAACACGGAGCTCGACTTTCAAGCAAGCACCCCATCGAGAGCGAAGCTTCTAAACATGACAGTGAGAGTTTTTCAGGGAGTATTTTTTTTAGGTGCTTATATGTTTAGGTTTCTTGCTACGGGATATGGCTACAGAGCACCAGCATTACAGTTTCGCTGGCAGTAGTGAGAGACCACCATTCGTGTGTTACACGGCTAAGGAAGTCCTTTATAGTGCGTGTGCGTGACGTGTTTGCGTCTCGTTGTGACCGGCAAATCATTGCATACTACGCGCTTAGGACTTTGACCTGCACGTACTATTGTGACTATTCGCTGGGCCAGGTGCGCTCTACGTGACTGCCCCTGAAACAGGAATCCGTGACAGCATAGTGGAAGGCCGGATCGGTTGCGTATATACAGATGTCCCTCGCATAATCAATTCCACAACGTGGTTCTCTCTTTTTTCTTTTTGACGAGTGGCGACACAGTTGAGCTGTGGCGGTGAGAAGTGCGTGTGTCACCTCGCTCCCATTAATTCGCCGATATCGAGCAGCACCTCACGACGCGTTGCCGGAGCTAAAACATGGAACCCGCGAGTGAGGTTCGAAAACGGGTGCTCGGAAGTCCAAGAGAAAATAACGGAGTATACAAAAGAAGACACCGAGAGGATATACACAGGTAGAAAGGAAGGACGGACAAGTTCCAAGCTTATCCAAGTGGCAGCAAATGTTTAAAACCGCAATCGCGCCCTCGTATACCGCACAAAAGACACGGTGATTGGTTGCAGACACGATGGCAGAAGTTATTTATGATGGGGAAAACAGCTCAGAAAACACGGACTACGAAGAGGAACGAACACGACAGGACAATGCTGTATACTCGCTACTGAAGAATTTTAATAAAGGAAACAAAGACAGAAAAAACATATACAAGTATTCTAAAAGATTGCACACAAACAAAGGAACCACTCTCGCCAACCGTGAAGTGTGTCCAATAAACTACCCGTTCACTATATGACTCATATTTTGCCTCAGGAGGAAATCCCTTTGGCTGACAGCGCCAATGACGGTTCACGAACACATGAATGAACATGACACGGAAATGTGGAAGGCCACATATGATCTCTCTCGTCACCCTATCCTTGTGCGCGCCCAGAACGGTGACTCTGCCAAAGTCAGAGCCCACATTTGCACTCTCTGCAATGAATGGG
The DNA here is from genome assembly GCA_037355805.1 of Ixodes ricinus. NCBI lineage: Eukaryota > Metazoa > Arthropoda > Arachnida > Ixodida > Ixodidae > Ixodes > Ixodes ricinus. Next base: position 4,124 of record JAZHYW010018934.1, on the reverse strand, counting down.
CAAAAGCCCCCCAACTGTGGCTCCTAGGGAATATGAATGTTCTCGTAATCTATCATAATCTATCATTCAGACATCTTCCTGTTTGCCCCAAGTTGCACCTGTTACACATGAAAAAGGGTATCCTATATACACGGAACACGCGTGACGAAAGGGTTTTCTGTGCGCCTTGGTGCACTTCGCGCTGGAACGACCATCTACCCCGCAGCAACCCCGGAACATATAGATCTTGCCCTATTTTTTTGTTTTTTTGGTGGGGGGGGGGGGGGGGGGGGGCGAAAACACTAGTGTGATTCGATATCACCATCTAATTGTTTCCAGGTTATGGGAAGCGCGGTGGAGGTAGGGGACCACTACCACACGCTTCTTTTCCCTTTCCGGCCTCGTTCTCTCCACCCCCTTGTGGTGCTTCCGCCAAGAGTGTCAACGGGAACCCGGATTCCTTCAATCTACCAATTTGTTTTCTAAAGCCTTCGGTCATCTTGTGGGCACACGATTTTTTTTTCACCGTCACCGTTCTGGGCGCGCACAAGGATAGGGTGACGAGAGAGTCATTGAGGCCTTCCACATTTCGTGTCATGCTCATTCATGTGTTAGTGAACCGTCATTGGCGCTGTCAGTCAAAGAGATTTCCTTCCTGCGGCAAAATATGAGTCACAGAGCGAACGGGTAGTTTATTGACACACTTCACGGTCGGCGAGAGTGGTCCCTTTGTTTGTGTGCAATCTTTTAACTGTCTTTGTTTCCCTTATTAAAATTCTTCAGTAGTGAGTACAGCATTGTCCTGTCGGTGTTTGTTCCTCTTCGTAGTCCGTGTTTTCTGAGCTCTTTTCCCTATCCCGTATAACGTCAACCAACTGGCCCAGTTGGTTGACCAGGCACTCATGGCAGAAGTATATTTGCGGGGGCACGCCTAGAGCATATTTGAAGCCTCTAAGATGTCTGCTAACAGATTTTTGTACGACCAATGTGACAGGGCCGACATGCGAGGAAAAACACGCCTCAAACAATGTCAGCAGACGGTCTCTTTTTTTTTTTGTTTTTGTACGGTATGTATTTGCGCCGCGACCGGGGCTTACTGGACCCGTCCGACGCGCCGCGGGAATTTTCTGCCAACCCCATTCGTCCCACCGATGCGTCTCCCGGTGGCCCACGTTCTTCTACTTTGTCCCTTCGTCGGGTGGTTGAACGGATGGATAAATGCGTAGCGGCTGAACCCTTTAAATCGGGCGGAGACTCGCGCCACCTAGTATAGAGCTAGTGTTCTCAGGTCACCCCGGCTGCCCCATCCGCGAGCCGTGCATTTTTGTCCCTCTAGTTCCTGCGGTTTTTTTTTCTTCTTTTTTCCTTATTCGATACAGAGGTTGTTTCCACTTCATTCTTGCTGGGCCCCCTCTTTTTTCTTCTTTTTTTCTACTTTTCGATATTTCTGTTAACCATACCAGCTAAATCTTCCCTTTTAGCATCGGGTGACAGTTGTATGTGTCATGATGCCAATATAATCCGAACTACTGGGAGCATCGGACGCAGCAATTGCATATACATATACTGTTATATATACATATATGAGCCAAAGTAAACCTTGGCCACTGCCCGTTTTGATCTGGATGGGCATCGTACCGACGTGGGTTCGTTTGTATCGCTACGAGGTGATGCACGTTAAAGGCTCTAAGCTATGCAGTGCTAGTGCATTGGTAAAAGGTATCATGTATACAAGGCAGACACCAGCCACCCATTGAGGCCGACTATAACTTCCGGCTGTTTAAATATGCGCAAACCATTACCTAATTTTCTCCCGAATGCTCCGCGGAAGACAAGTACATGGATAGGAATGCTTTAAAGTGCAGCAGACTAAAAGCTTGCTCTAAACTTGCGAACGTGGTTTATTTTATCTTGGGGGGCCGGGGGGGGGGGGGGGGGGGAGGGGAGTGGGGGTTTGGTGAGTGTCTGGACTCTGGTTTCTCCACTGTAGATGATAACTTTTGCTAGTGAACTACCTCTGCTAACCTGTTTTTTTTTCTTTTTTTTAACGTGCATTACGCAGCAGCGAGTACACGAACACACGCCGGTGCGACGTTCATCCAGATCGAACTGGGCAGGTGTGGGAACTGCGTCCGGGATCCCAAAGTTCTGCAGCGCCAGCTTTGCAGCGGGCTGTTGAAGGCTAGATTTCCCCAGTTCCGTGTCCGTGGACAAATACATCTCGATACAACCCTCTGGACAACTACCGCCATCTATGAGCGACGGCGGCAACCAGACAACCGGCTTGCCGGTCTTCTGGTTGCCGCCGTCGCTCGTGGATGGCGGCACATAGTACAGCTCCACTGCTCTTCCTTCTTCACCAGTGTGCAAAGGCTGAAAGTTTTTCTCTCCACGTGTTCCGAACACACTCGACCACCGATCTCCTCGTGTGGATGACACGAGAGAAACTGCTGAGCTGCGCTCGGCCCTGTTTTGAGAGCGTACACTACAGGCTCCGAAGAAGCTGACCCGGGAGCGTAACGCGGAGAAACCGACACGCGGCTCACATGGTTGCGCAACGGCGAGGAGCAGAGTCGCTTGTTCGCCCCTCATGGTGCCGACGCCCTTCCCCGCCCTACACCGCGTCGTCTATTTTGTCTTCGTCGTCGTCGTCGTCTCCGCTGTGGCCCAGCTAACTGTTGCCACCGGGGCGAGCAATCAAAAGTGTTTCCCTTTTGGAACAGCGCTGTCGCCATGGGGCACCCCAACCCCTCATTCGACCCCCCTACCCTCCTCGAAAAAGAAATGAAAATAAGAAGAGTGATTCGCGTGTTTTGGTTCTTTCCCTTGGTCGAGCTTCGTGTTCACTTTGTAATCCCCTCCGTTTTATGTATTTTTATTCTTGAGGGATTTTAATCAGTGTTTAATGATATTAATGATTGTTTTAATGACCCAGGTCGTGCATATGGCAGTGGCTTGCCGCGCTCGACGTGGGGCGAGGGATATACTTATAGTAATCGTTCCTACTTGTCGCTTGCTTCGAAGCACCGTCGATAAGGTGTAAAAGCTGTACGGTGGAGGGAACGCTCACAGAAGACAGGCCCCCAGCACGGCATACTTATAGCCTCGGCCAACGCGCTGTTTTCAAACAAGACCCCGCGAGGCGTGAGCAAATGCACAGTTCCCCCACACGCACACAAAAAGGTGTGTGTATGTTTATACATGGCTGAAGTTAGTCTGCCTCAACGGGCGACTTGTCTCTCAGCTGTAGATGAGCAATTTAGCTAGTGCACTACAACCGCTACCCTGCCCCGGGGTCATCGACGTGCACCACGAATGTAGTGATGATACACGACCGCAGGCCGGTATACATGCCCACCCAGATCGAAAAGGGCACAGGTGGGGATTAAACCCAGGATCTCTGGGTAGGGTGTACTAGAATGAGGACGTGTGCCGTGTTATGGTTTTTGTCTACCTCACCTTACATACCAGCATTAAGAAAGCGAAGTTTGAGTACGACATGACATGCGAAGCTTCCTCTACACTTTAGCACCAAAGCTCTTTAATTATATTTTTGGCAGCTGTATATTTTCCAGCCCTTTAAATACCTGAGTTCTTGTTCTGGTGTTAACGAATATTTTTTGTGTATAGCATGGATTGCTGAAAGCCAGCTTTTCTTACTCCGCATTATCAGCGAAAGCTTCTAGACCAGGAAATGTCTCAACTGATTTCATCTAGTGAGCACGCATAATATGAAAATAAACACAAATACTGGCAAGATAAATGGAGCAACTTCAACTGCTGCCCTTATTGAAAATCAATCCCACTTGGAGAAGTTTGATTTCTCTGACATGTCCTACAACAGGTCAAACATTCTTCTTAGACTTCCTTTTTCTCTCTCTCTCTTCATCAGTTTTTGTTTTTCCCTTGGAATCAGACGATCCCATTCAGCGAACAGAGAGGCGTTGCTCGGCGTCCGAAACAAGGAGCGTGTCTCTTTGCATGTGTTCTAATCCACGTTGTACCCCGGCACAAAACAGCACCGCTCCGACTCTTTCTCGGCCGTATCTGAAATTGTAAGTTCTTTGGCTCGTCGCCACAGCTAGCAGCCACGCAATATTGTATAGATTCACATACCACATAAAACAACAAGAAACAGTCACTGT
>JAZHYW010018933.1:0-11851 GCA_037355805.1 Ixodes ricinus | reverse complement strand
GCGTATTGCCATTGTAACGCGCTCGGTGTATATAAGTGAGTTCGCAGTTTACGCATGCATGTGGTTTCATGTCAGGTTGACGCGTAGCGGGTCATATCTACTTCTGGAAAGCCGACCGTCGCTCCAGTGCCGTTACTGTACGGTTGATTTCATGAAAGGCGCCTATCGATTTCGTTCTCGTAAGGCTTCCAGCCTTCGCGGTGATTGGAGTAGCAGCTGCTTGCAGGGGCGATGAGTGAGCCCGTTGCCCGGTTGCCTGCATGCGAGGTGCATGGATTACACGCGAGATTTTGTCTTTCTGTAAAGAGGGAGGAAAGCATGCCGGTATGCCCAGTTAGTTATTTGAGGCAAGCTGTTTTGTTGCATGATCGTTTATTCTGAAGCTAGCATAAATGAAGCTACAACTGTTACGATCTGCCTGTATACTTGTTTTCAGTGGCTGGAGTTCCCAGGCATGTATATTTCCGTTTGGGTATGCCTGAAAGGGGTTTCAGTTCACAGTTGCAGTTTAATGGCTGCTATGTTTATTCTGGTAGTATATGCTTGATTTCCAGGGATTGTCATAGCAATTGTACAGTGTCTAGGATTATATCTGTTTGTGAAACGATCTTTTTATTTTTACGTAATGCTGGTGATATCACAGATAAAATGTCTTTATGATGCCTAGGCTTGTTGCTGAAGATCCCTGGGTTTGGTTCAGAATATTGAAGGCACCTGAAGATGTTTTGCCTGCAGGAGAAAGGGTTTTCTTACTTCTTTGTAATAGCATTTGGGATATCTGTCATGATTCTCGGCGTGGAGCGCAAGTCTGTCTGCTTCGGTATGGGGTTCGTGAGCGACGCTGAGCCTGATTGGTTCTGATTGCGCTGATAGTGGGTAGACTCCAGCGTTTCGCCCGCAGGTCTACTACTATCTTTCCACTCCGAGCCAATCAGAGCTCGGCGTCGCTCTGATAGCATCATTGCATTACGAGGTCGGATGGGAATTTAGGGGCCCTGAGCACTTCCCCTGTTCCAAGCCCAAATACACTTCATGATTCTAAGAAAGCGAGAATGTATCAGTACCAACGGTTACGAGCTTTCGAATGTCCATTCTACGTATGAGCCTCTGAAATCGTGCCTATACTTAACTGAATGTATCTAAAAATTGTTTATTAATATCTAATCAAACATCACAGAAAGGTGCAGACAAGAATGTTACATATGTTAAACAACGAATACAGAACACGTTATATAATCAATACTACAATAGTGATCGCGTTCTACGTAGCGCGAGGGCAGCAGGATAAAAAAGCGCGCACACCGTGCGAAAGAATCTAATAGCCCATAATATGCGTCAGTTCTGTGAACATGCGGAGCTGAGTTACGCTGTTTGTTTGATCATTACGCGTCGGTATGCGATCTGTCTAGACTCGTAAAATAAAACGAGAACAACATCAATTTTACGCCAAACTCGTTAAAACATAAAGAGACTCTGAAATGATATAGAGCGTTTATGCACAAAAAGTGAGGTGCGCGAGGTGTCTTGATACTGCGAGTTCAAGAATGTCAGAACGTCATCGAAGCGCCGTCGGGATCGCCCTACGTCATCCGTTTATCGCCCCACAAATGAAGCGCGATCGCCACCAAAAAACTTCGAAAAATCACCGCTTTAAAAACAAGCTCCGCTGAATCATATCAAAGGTCTCATTTACATTCGTCGAGCCTGACGCGTATCCGATGTCTGCTTTCGTCTGGTATTCCAGGCGTAGCGGCAGAATCGCCATTGTTCATTGCACTGTCACGAAAACTCGTGAAGCGTCGTCTACAGAGCGGCGCCTGCGTAATCGACAGGACTCTTCCTCTGACCGCTGAGCGCGCATCACTGTTCGCCCTCTTTCATTACAAAATCAGTCCTGAACTCTGGATCCACCTCGTATATAAGGTAACATCGAACGTGATAAAGGGACGCTTCGTTGTATACAAACGAAATCAACACAAGTTACAACAACGTTACCAGGTCAGACACCGGAAATAATTCAATACTGCGACACCAAACAGTTCTTACAGCGTGCCGCCACGGGGATCTTGCATGAGTTGGAAGAAAAAGACAATCATTGTTTTAAATTGTTGTTACGTTGAGGGCTCTATAGTCTTCAGCTGAGTATCGTAAGAATGAACACAGATTAACTTCGATGCATTGGTATTGCGCTTCTCGATAACGTGGAAGTTAGGAGATGGCGCGAACATATAATCATAGAATGTCAGTAAAAATATTTGTCATTGTACAACTAGGCATTGCCGAACGCTCATTCTCCGACCGTATACCGTGCCAGCTCGATCCGATTGGTTTTGACCAGGCTATAAGGATTTTCAAAGTCTAACACATCTATCGTTTCCGCGCAGCATTAGCAGATTACCGTTCAGGCAAAGTCTGCGATCTGAAAGAGTCAGTATCGCAACAATTTGTTACGCGTTGGAGCATACCACTCTTCTCTAGCCTTCGCTTCAGTTCCAGATGCACCGCTGCTTGAGCAGATAAAAAGAATCGCACCATCGCGTAATCCTTTCGCCCTTCGAGCAAGCATTACGCAGCGACGAAAGCGCGAACTCAAAGAAAATACCCCACAATGAAAGGAACTCCAAAATTCCGTCTCTCTTGCGAAACAGTGAATGGAAAAGAAAATCTTCCGACTGTCGGCTGTCGGTTGATCGCATTGTTCGCGCGTGTGTGCTGCCTGCGTGCCGAGTGAAATGAATGCGTGGCCGCCTCATCAAAACTCCTGACTCATCGCCTGCGGCTATCGTATTACCGAGGTATATATAAGTCAACCAGTCTAAACGTACCTGGAGTGCAGATAGTATACATCGCCATTTTAAACCAAACGATGTCGAACTCGTTGCATCCTTCAGCTCCGCAGCGACGACACGCGCCCTGTTGTTCCGGCACTGTCCTAACATTACAGGACGCACATGACTTATATACACTCGTGTCCCCGATAACCACGGAAGCGATGAAGTCCCAGGGAAGTTTTTAGAACCGAGGCAACCGCACATTTTAGGTACGACCTCTCCGCTTTCACTCGGCACGACGGGCAGCGCACGCACGCGAACGAGCCAAGCGAATGCGAGGCGATCAGTCAACCGACGGCTTATAGACGGTGTTACATGTCCGCGGATATAGCGTGCAGAGATTTTCTTTTCCATTCACTGGTTTCACTAAAGGAAGACGGAATTTTGGAGTTTGTTCCTTTTCATTATTAAATTATTTTCTTTCGAGTTTGCCGCTTTCGTCGCCTTGCGTGTGCTTGCTCAGCGGAGGGCGAAGGACACGCGATGAGTTTGCGATTGTTTTTTTATCTGCTTTCAAAGCGCTTGGTTGCATCGCAAGACGAAGCGAGAGCTAGAAGAGTGAGCATAGTCTCAAAAACGCTTGCGCTTAGAGTATGCTATAGGAGTCCGCGTGCTGATGCTTTCAGAGTCACAGACTTTTGCTACAAGGCGGTGTCACCGCTTACTAATAGCCATCACGGAGATAGGAATGCTTTGCTATAAGAACGATAGATGTGTTGAACTTTTCAGAAAATCACTTATAACTTTTGATTAAGTTATCGGATCGGGCTGAAACTCTGGCATCTGGTTGTGACCTCTAGCGCTACCTTTGGTCGGAGAATGAGTGCGTTCGGCAATGCCTAGTTTATTTTTGTGGTAAAAAAAATCTTTCTTTTTTTGCGACATTTTGTAATTATATGTTCGCGCCATCTGTCCTAACCTCCACGTTGTCGAGAAAGCGCTTGGCTGCCAATAAGAAAAGTCGAAGTTAGCTCTTTGTCTCGTGTTCGTTATTCTTACGATATCCTTTCAGCTGAAGACTGTAAACCTCAGCATTGTGTCGTTTGTTTTTTTGCTAATTTAAAAGTGCTAATGATTGTCTTTTTTCTTTAACTCATTACAAAGGGTGCCCGTGAGAAGCATATAGAGTTTGTTTGGTGTCGTATTTGTTAATTATTTCCAGTGTCTACATTTTGGTACATTGTTTTGTAACTTAGTGTTGGTAATTTCCATTTGTACTGTAGCGTCCACTTTATCGTTCGTGTTGCCTTATATACGAAGTGTGATCAGAAAGTTCCGGGACTGATTTTGTAGCGTAAAAAGAAAGGGCAGCACAGTGATGCGCGCTCAGCAGTCGAAGGAAGGGACCTTCCTGTCTCGTTACACCAAAGGGCGCCGCTCTGTGAACATTTGGAGCGACGCTTCACGAGTTTTCGTGACCAGGTGCATGGGCACAATGGCGATTCTACCATACACTATAAACCGGAGCAAAAGCGAACATCAATTTTGCGTCAAACTCGACAAATATAAAACAAAGACCTTCGATATGATTCAGCGGGCTTGTTTTAAAAAAGCAGTGAATTTTTTCGAAGTTTTTTAAGTGGCAATCGCGCTTCAGGAACGATAGAACATCGCTGGATGACGAAGAGCGATAGGGCGACTTTATCCGACCTCTCCTCGACTTCGGTGACGTTCTGCCATTCTTGAGGCGCAAGTACCACTCAAAACACCTCGCACACCTCACTTTTTGTTACATAAGCCTTCTATATCATTTCAGAGGTCTCTGTTTTATGTTTGCTGAGTTTGGCGTAAAATTGATGTTTGTTCTCGTTTTGGTTTGCAGTCTAGGCAAAGATCGCCATCATACTCGTGCATGTGGTCAAACAAACTAGCGTAGCTCAGCTCCACATGTTCGCAGAGCGACGCGCTTTGGTATTATGAGACAATAAGGTTCTTTCCTTTGATGTGCGCGCGCATCACTGTACTGCCCTCACTTTCTACGCTACAAAATCAGTCCCGGAACTTTTTGATCACCCCTCTATTGTATAGTATTGATTATATGTATTCATTCTGTATTCGTTGTTTAACATATGTACACATTCTTGGTCTGCTGCTCTGTGATGTTTGGGTTAGATATTAATAAACAATTTTTCGAATACAGTCTACGGGATTAGGGGTCTAAACATTTCCGGAAAACAAAATACGTATAGAATGGACATTCGAAGTAAATGTAGCCGTTGGCGCCTACAACCAAACGTTTGATGCGTTTCTCGCTTTTCTTAGAATCATATGTGTATTTGGGCTTGGAGGGGGTTGGGGGGGGGGGGGCAAAGTGCCCATTAGTTCAGGGCCCCTATATTCCTTTATCCGGCCCTCGTGGTGGTGACGTCAGAGCGACGCCGAGCTCTGATTGGCTCGGAGTGGAAAGATAGTGAGTAGACCTGAAGGCAGCTTGCTTTGAGGTCTACCCACTATCCTTTCAATCGGAACCAATCAGAGCTCGGCGTCGCTCTGACGTCACCGGAACCCCCGCGCAAGAAGCAGACGAACTTGCGCTCCGCATAGGAATCATGACGAATATCTAAATACTATTACAGAAAGTAAGAAAACTCCTTTCTCCTGCAGGCAAAACGTCTTCGGGTGCAGCTAGTATTCTGAATACGCCCAGGGACCTCTTCAGCAACAAACTGGGTGTCATAGGGCAGATTAGGAACGTCTATTTGTTATCACCGACATTACGTAAAAGTAAAAAGATCGTTTCACATATCTTTGAATGTAATCTAGACACTTATCTGCAATTGCTTTATGACAATCCACAATCGAATTAGCTCTTATATGCTACCAAATAAACATAGCAGCCATTAAACACAACTGTGAACAAGCCCGGCTTTTCGGGCGTACCAGAGCCCGAAGGCGTGTATGCGTACTTTTTTTTTACAGAACTCCAGCCTACAACTGAAAAACAAGTATACAGGCGGATCGTGACAGTTCCCAGCCGGCTTTCGTTTTAATACTGGCTTCAGGATAAGCGATCATGCATAAAACGAGCGCACTCAAAATAGCAACGTCTTCCTTTGGGCGTACCGGCGTAGCACCCGTTTCCCTCTTTACGAAAGAACAAAACGTCTCGCGTGTATCGGTGCCTCGCAGTCTGCACGAGAGCGGCCGAGGCGAGCGGGAGAGCCTCGCCCCCTCTCTCGTCACCCCACCACGAAGCAGCGACCAGCGGCAAAAGACCACTCCAAGTCACCGCGAAGCGGGCCGAAGCCGAAGAGCGCAGATACATCGATAGGCGCTTTCCACCTTTCCCATCACTCGTAGAGAATCAGCCGTACGAGTTAACGGCGCCACTGCGAGGCGACGGTCGACTCAACTTTCCCAGAAATGTATGGAGAAGTCATATGACCCGCTCTACCTCGACGTCAACCGCAAACCCTCATCGAACCCATGTCCCCTCGAAACCTTATGCCTCATCAAACTCATAAACTCACCGAACTCACCAACCTCACGCCCATACATGTACGTAACGCGTTACAAGTAACGAGTTACTTGTACCTAGTTACTATTTTCGGTAACGAGTAACGTATTTAGTTACTTTTGTAGAAAAGGAACGAGTAACGGTATTTAGTTACTTTTACGGCCAAGTAACGAGTAACGGTATCTCGTTACTTTTGAGAAGTAACGTGTACAACACCGCTTAAACGGCCTTGTTTTTATTCTAGCCTGAGTATGCCTCTATCGCGACAAAGGCAGATGGGCAACCCGAAAATCACTAAACAGTATGACAGTGCAGCAACATTTATGCCGAACACGTCAGTCGAACAGTTCGACTGGTGTGTCCAGCGATAAACGCTGCTGTATTTAACTCTACTGCTGGGAATGTCCTCCACCCAACGAACAGATAAGGTTCGTTGGTTGAACCTCCTACAACCGGGTACGGACCGAATGTAAACCCGGAGGTTGCAAACACGGGAAGGCACATAACACATTCCCCGCTGTCCTCAATGAAGGCGCAGTTCCCGAAGATTCACCAGATATTCCTGAAGCACAACACTGCCGTTCCTTCGAGCGCGTCAGTAGAACGGCGCTTCAGCGTCGCCGGAGATGTATTTTAAAGGAAGCGGGGAAACGTAACTGATGAAAACTTCGACAAATGACTACTAAAAAGAAAACAATAAACCATGAAACAAAAACAGTTGTGTATTTGGTCGTCAAAGTAACGTGGAAAGTAACTCGTTACTTTTGAGGTAACTCACGCGTTCCTTTTGAGAATCGGTAACGAGTAACGTATTTAGTTACTTTTTCAGCGAGTAACGAGTAACGGTATTTAGTTACTTTTTTCGGGTAACGTGTACATGTCTGCTCACGCCCCTCACCGTGCTCATCAACTCACCGAACTCACGTTCCTCGCCGAACTCATGAACTCACCAACTCACACCCCTCACCGAACTCATCGGAACTCACCGAACTCACGCTTACTCACTCAACCTCAAACTCATCTGTTTTCGAGGCTTACCAACTCACTTCACCCTCACCTCACGCCAGATCGGTGAGGATGAGGGAAGTGAGTTAGTGCACTCATGTGTGTGTTTTGCCGAGGTATGACTTTTCAGCATGGCAGATTGATTGATCAATTCGTCCGACCGCTGATAACAATCCGGAAGATAGTACTAATGTAAGTGTTAAGTTTAAGTAACTATTTTTTATTGAACAAAAACGTTTTTTGCTCCATACTAGAACGAGAAAATATTGTTTTTTCTTAGCTAATTAAAATAATTATTTATTTTTTCTTTCGAGCTCCGACTTGATTGCAAAGGGCATTGCTTTCCAAGTTCTTGTTTCTTCTTTTTCGTTCTGATTTTGTTGATTATGACGTTACGTATATGACGAACAAATAGAAACGTAAAATCAAGCTCATCAACGCTTTGATTTCTCAGAAGTGCACTTCTTTCTGCTCGCGTTCAGCCATAATATATAGATCTTTCTTGCCTAATGATTCCTTGATTTAAATACAGAACAAACGCACATAGGCATCGAAAGATAGACAAACGGCAAATATTAAAGAAATATTTTCGTGATTATTTTTGCGGGAGAGGTTTGATGCAAATCACCGTAGCAACTTGGTCTAAATTAAATCACCATCTAAATCATTATTTAAATCATCTTTATTTTTATTCTCCACCCTGTTCGTCCGCCGTCTATCATTGAATATTTGTAACGAAGGTATTTGTGTAAGCTAATGCATGCTCCATGTGCCTGACAGCAACATGCTTGTTGACGTGTTTATATGCGCGCGTTAATTTAAAATCACTTTATGTTAACTACTATTTTCTAAACGTAGCAGTTGTGCTTAAAATAAATTACGCGATAAAGTTGTTTTATTGATCTCGTGTCGCTTCTGCGATCGATTTCAAGCCAAAATAAATACATTTTAGCTACCCCAAGAATGCGACATATGAAGGCTGGAGTGCAAAGACTAATTTGAAAACTTCAATGCCTCTTCTTTGCAACGCGAATATTCTTCTACGCGTATCCTTCACGCGAGAGACACCAATCGCGAGAAGATGGAGAAGGTGGCAGCAGCAAACAAGAAAGCTCGGGTCCTGTGATCGCCAACTACAGGTATTTTCAGTCTTGGTGTTTTGCTTGGTGTTTTGCATTCTGGTCGAGATTTTTTCATGGAAAAATAAATAAACGTTGCACAGTATTCTTCTGCAAGTTTAGCCTTGCCGAAGATTTGTTGTGGCAACAAATAAAAGGCAAAAAACACATTTTGTTCGTTTTCCTGTGACAAATATGTGGGAGCGCGTATCGAGAACTGGATATGGCGCTGACAGCGCACGCGAGCCCCTGCTTGTGGATGCTAGTCATAGACGAATATGAGATATCAACTACGACATAAATCCCGCTATAGTTTGATATTACACGAACACAGAATCTCACTCGGAAGCTAGACCCAAAGCTAGGCACCTAAGCTCCTATCCGTTGAATTATAGAGTAAAAATCAAAGAAATCGTTAGCATGCATAATAACAATCATGTGACTGCAGCAGAATCTACTCGCAGAGTTCATTTCTTAGAAAGAAGTGCGCAAGGGCCGCCGACCGCCTGATTTCGCAATAAAAAGCCAGCATCCCCAGCATGCCCAGAGCTTGGCCAACCTTGCGGACCGGGCAGGCTTAGTGTCACTGGATAGGTTGTCAGAGTACCGCCATCACAACAAGAGAGTCTGGCGACGCTGCGCAAAATCCTCCATGTTTCGCCCAGCGCTCAAGACGACGAGACGACCAGCCGTGCTGCTCTGTGACGCCTGGGTCTGAAATCGCGACGATCTCTCGCTTGTAACGGCTAAGGGCATCGCGCGAAATACTTTTGTAGAGTCCAGTGGTGAGCGCAGCGGGAATTCCTGGCGGCGCACCGCCTGGGGTCTGAAATTGGGGCACCGGTTTTATCTCGGTTGGTACCGCCCGGTACCAGTGGCTCTGCAGAACCACTGGAACCAGCCGGTTCCGCATGAATCTTAAATTGGGGCACCAGTTTGTATCCTGTCTGGAACTGCGCGGTTCCAGACGGGATACAAACTGGCGCTCCAACTTCAGATCCAGGCAGAACCGGCATTTTTCATTCCGGCCTGTATCAGAAATTTTCGTACGGGTGGCTTCACGTGTATCAGAGATGACCCAACACGCTTGACAGGGTCAACGGCAGACCTGTTCGTGCACTCGACTAAGTTAGGGTGGTTGCATGAGTTCTGTGATTTGGCACAGGTGCGTCTGAATCTCCTTGGCATCGACTATGATTGCTTAGCTTCGCCGAAGATGGAGTATGTGACATCATTCTTGCTACGCAGCGAAAGAAAACAAAAGCGTGCACGCTTCTAAACAAAATTGAACGTTGCGGCCAGCGTGTACGTTTTCAGTTTTTTAAGTGAAGACATGAACAATGCAAACAGCACGGCTTCCCTCCGTCGCTCCTCGCCGTCGTTTCCTCCCCTTTTTTGTTTTTGAGAGTTTGGGGACTGACGACGTTGAAGACAGCCCGCCGACCATGTGAGCAGTGTCCGGACCTACGTGATAAGCAGGCTCCAAGCCTCGGACTAAGGACAAAGACAAAAATAACTTCCCCCCCCCCCCCATATATATCATATATACTACTACTACTACTACTATATATATATATATATATATATATATATTATATATATAGTGTGATTTCATATCAAATCGTGCAGGCAAAAAGGATCGAATTTTTAATTTCGCTGAAAAAAATATATGTTATGTCGTCGTCTCTAAAAACGTAGTCGCCACAAACCGCAAGTTCGTCGGGTTTTTTGTTCTCGACTTACGAATTTTAAAAGAGGCCGCGGCGGAAAGCAGTGTTTTTCACATCCGTCGTGGGTCGGATGTTTCGCTCGATCTCCCACCGTGGAGTTTCAGTCCACATTATACTATATTTTTTCAAGCACTCTGTGAACAGATTTAAAACGTTCTAATGCCATAAAATAATTTTAGGCGTTTTGCTTTTTTTCTGTAAAAATGTCAAAAACGCCCCCTCGGTTAATTGTTCACGAAATTTGACAATTAAATACTGGCGATCTACTTGGGTTACATCAATATTTTTTATGTCTACGGAGAGCCCAAAACACGCTCTTTATATATATTATAAAATGACTTAGCTGTATGAAATATCCTTTGCGGGACGTTTACGTTAATGTTATGCGAAAACCCAAAACTACCAATTTTAAAATCGATTTTCTAAAAAAAAACATTTTTTTTATTTTCTGTTAAAATGTAGATATGATAGTTGTCTACTCGAAAATCAAGTCGAGAAAGTGTGTATTTTGTTTGTATGTTCTATATTTAAGCATCAATATCGGAAAAAGACGTCGTCGTTTTGCAAGACCTAAGTCAGACATAGCGACCCGTGCGTTTCTATGAATTGTGAAAACGTTTTCTTGAATTTTCGTCTGCGTTTTGTAATCAATTATAAACGTATTTTGTGGTATTAAATAGTTATTTATGTTTTGATAAGAGCGGGAAACCACGAGAAACATATCTAACCAAATCAGCAGGCCTAGTAGACCTTCAATATCCAAGAGGCACAGACGTTGTATTGTTTCGATTTATAAACCTTTCACTGTAAACTAGCATGACTAGCCATTAGCTGTCATATTACTAAGACATAGAAAGTCACCACATCATTGATATTTTATATACAATTCTTTCCGAAACCAAACGCTAGGGTTTGTTCACCGCACATCGCACAAATCACCAGGGAATATCTTTTCACTTCCGTAATACACAAAAGTGATGACACAGAAACGGTCCGAAACACACGGAGAGATTGTCACGGAGAAGGGTAGGGAATAAAAATAAATAACAATAAAGTTACCCAACTCCGATCTTAACGAAAATTGCGTTAAAAAAATAAAATATTTAGATTCGAGCGGTGGCAAGGCGATAGGTCCACGCCTTGTGGAGAGTCAGACAAAGAAATCGACGACACGTAAAGCTAGAAAAAAATAAAAAATATTGAAGATGGAAAAACTCAGCCGCACATGGCAAGAACAAAAACCAACTCCTCCGAGCATTCCCTAAACGGGACACAACCAAATGCGTGCGAACACTCTCTACAGCACCGTCAGGCGGCAACGCCATGACGAAATAAACCCAACAACTAAACAATGCTAGCAAACAGTTAGAAAGAAAACATTAAAAAAAAAAACGTTCTGCAAAACCGCACTCGAGAAACAAAGTTCAGCGGGGCGAAGAAACACACACGAAATAAAAAAAAAAGTCCTAACTGACCGACGCCGAGTCCAGTCCCACGACACTGAAGCCTGGCAGGATGACGGCGTCAAGATGATGAAAAACGACGAAAATAACGAATGACGAAAATAATCCCTGGAGAAGGGGAACAAGGGGGACAAAGGACAAACACAAATCTCCAAACACAGCTAGGTGACTGGTACGCGACCTAAAAAATCCGCCTGGTCCGGGTATCGAACCCGGGACCTCTCCATTACAAGTGGAGCGCTCTACC